>JAGFPH010006545.1:19855-37551 GCA_018207615.1 Philaenus spumarius | reverse complement strand
GATTAGTACGGAAAGCCAGGGATTGGAAAAAATAAATCGCTACGGGTTACTACGGGATACCAGGGAGAGGGTTAAATTGTTTCTAACAAGGCTTGTAGCTTAATAAAACTGGCCACTGGTCTTAATGTTCATGTTTTTTTTTTCTAAAAAATGTTTCTGTTATTTTCTATTAATTTTGGATTTTATTTTATTGTTAGCCCTTCTTTGTTTGTTTTGTTTTTTTTCTTCTTATTTTATCTATATTAATATTATAAAGAAGTCAAATGTTTTTGTTTGTATGTAGGGGGTAATCTCTGGAACTACTGAATTGATTGAAAAAATAGTTTTACTAATAAAAAGCTTCATTATCCCTGAGTAACATAGGCTATAATTAATTTTGATAAAAACATTTTTTATTTCAATATTTGTAAATTTAGTTGGAAAAAATTCTTAGCTTATGCCTAGACTGATGAATACCAAAGCAATCAATTGAATAAAATAACAGATAAAACAGCTAGCTATTTGTTCTAATATTTCCATTAACACCTGATTTCACACTTTGAAGCAACTACTGTATTTGTATTTCTAACTTTTAGGGTAGGTTTTTGTGAAAGTGTAGACCTGAGCCTTGCTGGTTCTTTTAACCTTCATTATAACTGCTGTTATAAAATATACAAAATAATTTGATTTGCACATTTAACATTATTTACCAACTTAGCTATGGGGTGATTATTAATCCTATACCTTTATTATAAAGAAAACATAACATGATTATGTGTATAGAAGGTTCCAACGGGGTTGGCGGAGCATGCATGGGTTTCCCCCAGTCTAGTATAAGTTAGTACAGTTCTAAATTTGTTATTATAAACATTATTATTAAAGAATGATAATAGAAATAATGACTTATTGTGATGATGGTTTTGTTGCTTATATTTGGGTTTCACCTTTAAAGTAATTATGATTTCTTAAGAACCACATGATAAATACTGAATTGCTGTTCTCCAAGCAGAAATAATTTGAAAAACAATTATGTCAAATCAAAATAATTATAAATTTTTTGTTGAAAAAGCAATAATTTAAAAATTAGATTTTTTTATGGATTTTAATGAAAAAAATGTAATAACAATTTGATTAAAATACTTATCGGTAAAATTATTTCTGCAATTAGCAATTATAAAAGAATTGTGTTTTTTGTAAGTTTTTATATGTGTTTATGGCATAACCAACTCAACTTTGCAATGGATTAGTGATCTGTAAAATTTAGAGAGGTTAATATATAAGTATAAAGAAATATATTTGAATTTGAAATAATATCTGTGATAAATATTAGTCCTTTTTACAAACCATTTTAACTGTACATATTTTGTAAACTTATTTTCAAGCAGTTTTAATTTTTCTAGTCTCCTTAATCCTTAACACAAAAGTGTAGAAAAATAAGATTCTGGACATGTATACAGTATGCAATGTTCAAAAATAATTTCACCTGTAAAGTTTTATTTCTGTTTATTATGTTTCAGATGACTGTAATTTTCAATGAAAAAGGAGTAATCGATTGCAAACCCCCTTGTGTTGCTCAGACCTTTGTGAATCACAATGCAATACTTTATAAGATATATGTGTTAGGTGATGACTATAAGGTTGTTGAGAGGCCATCTTTGAAAAACTTCTACCCATCAAGTAAGTGTCATAATTACCTCTCTCTTCATAGTTTATTAAGTGTTCTTACAAGTTATTTCATATCACTAGCTATAATATAAATTATATCAGTTAAATTATTACTAGGTCACCAGATTCAATTATGTTAAATTCCTTTAAAATGACGTTAGGCCTTCAACTGACTATGAAAATAGGGCATAAAAATCAAATTAATTTTCTAGGCCTCATTATAAAATATGAAAGTGATAATTATAACTTTAGTATTTTTAGAATACCTATGTTTTTTTGTGTATTAACAAACTGTAGTATTAATGTAATTTAAAAAAACACTAAATTTGCAGTACTTATTAAAACATTAACTTACTACATCGAAAAACGCAACAATTTTAAAGTATCAACATTACTGTGGGGATGGGGCAACTGTCTGATCACAACTACTTAAATGTCTTGCCAGGTTATACGATTGAGTGATTTATCCTGCACATTTGTCTCACCCTAACACTTTACCTGTAAGGTACATTTATTTGTTCAGTGGCATCGCATCTTAATAGGAGACGTTTATTACAGTAAACGTTAAAATTTAGAAATGTTTAATGAAATTAAAGTAAAACATTTTGTTATTTATGATGTTACAACTGAGTGGTTCAAATATTTATTGACTTTAAAACAGGGGTATATAATAATGTAAAAGATAACAATTTGAAAATTACGCTATGTCCGAGTTGATGACCCATTAGCCAAGGCCGTTAAAACCACCTCGACTGTATCTCAATTGGTATTGAATATTCCCCAATATGATTTTAATAACCCAAAGTATTTAATTTACAAGGTCACCCTCACCTTTAAGGGTAGCTCGGAATCTTCCGGTCACGTTCTCTCCCTCACTTCACTACCGACCAAAACACCTCATTTCTTGTTCTTCTCCCCTATTTATAACTTTTCCCCCTTCTCAGTTTTACTTGCTTTGTTGTCTATTGTTTTACTTATTCCACTTGGTATGTCGGAATGTGTATGCCTACCGTGTATACTCTATGTACATATCTAGTTTGGTGATCCAATGTTATACTTCTTTAACTAACTTACATGAACCACATCATTTTGTAACCTACCCGCCTTTCTAATCTGAATTTCATGATTCAGCGGTGTTAATTTGTTCAATATCATAAACGGCATAATACATTTTTTTATTAGTTTATTTTGCCTGTTACAATTCACCACTAACACCAATTCCCCAGCCTGATATCCACGTTCTATATGTGCCACATTGTAATGCTCGCACTGTTTCTTCTGAGTACCTTGAATGGAATGTCCGCTCGCACTTTGTGAATCTTTTTGAGTGACTGAAGCACATCGTAATCCGGCATCCCTGGTAGTAACGCTATGTCTATTGATCTTCCTATTCTACTTGGTATGTCGGAATGTGTGCCGTGTTCTATCCACATCTTACACAATTCATCAACCTAAACTAAGTGACCTACTAAAACTAACTTGCGTAACAGTTCTGTCACTGGAAAATCAATCGCTTGACCAATTTTTTGAACAAGCTCCAACACATTCTTGCCCATTTTTTCTGGCACTTCCGGTATTTCCACACAATTTATGCGAGTGTATTGTTCCGCTTCATCCAACCTGGTCTGCAATTGAACTACTGTATTCCTGAGTTGGTGATTTTCAGCCGTTAACTCCTCCATCATTTTTAAGTACTCTTATATCTTAATAGTCTGGTCTTCGATACCTTTTTATTATCGATATTCATATGAGTAAGATCTGAGATCTGATGCCTCATTAAGATGATGTTTCATACTCTTCTGGTCTTCTTTCATTTCATATTTATGGCTTTCATTAAACCCTGTCTCAGACGAATCTACTTTAATACTTTTCCTCCAATCAACAGAACAAGGTTCGCACTTCCACACTAAATTTTCAATAGATAGACTCCACATCAGCCTTGCTCATGCTCTGGATGAGCCATGAAACACCTTTTGACAATCGTAGCAAGTTATCTTTGTCTGCTTGTTAGAGACAGACTTAGTACATACTCCACAGTTTGAAGACATATTAGATTTTATAATATCGACAATGCAATATCGTTTAAAATATAATTTATTTTAGACGAGAAAAGTCTGCTCGGACGTTAAGATGATAAACACATTACAGAAAGACCATCGATCTTGAACGGTCTCACGGGAAGGAATGGTTAAAGATTAGTGTCCTTCTCATCACATCCGACACCATAAGGTTCACCTTGAGCCCCTGAAGCTTTTGCAATTTAGCCAGGTGATCTACCACAGGGCTTTTCAACTCACAGAGGTGTAAGTGTATTAAAAAAATTATACATTCAAAATATTGCCATGGAAATCAACGCCAGCCCTCTCATTAATGTTGTGAAAATGACTGATATTTCATGCTAACCTAAAATAGATCCTAGATTACCTCAAATAAATATGTATCTAGCTCTTTGATTTCATATGTTCTAATAATAATATATTCAAGATAAAGTTGTGTCGTGTAATATTAAATTTTGTGTGTGAAATTATCTATATTTTCATTTAATAACCAGCTTCAGCTATCCTAATCAGCTTCAGTTTCCAATTGTATTACTTGCGTTAACCACATACGGTGGTGGTATGGGGGGGAGGCGTGACCTCACATCAGTGTTCAAAGGAGGCACAGAGCTTGAAAGGTTGAGAACCCCTGACCTACCAGCAGGCATGGCCCTGCCCCAAGGGAAATTTGCGAGCGCTGCCCCCTCCCCCATAAAATTCCTCTACACAAACATGCATCAAACACATTCACGCACCATTTTTATATATAAACAATAAACACAAGTATATTTACATAAAACTATATGCAAATATATGCTCACAGATATTAAAATAATAAATCTATATTCACAATCTTAAGCTACGGCTATACTTGTACGATCAGATCAGAGCGGAGCTGAATTGTTCTGGAGGTATTCTTTCTGTGTTTTTAAATAGGGGGTGGCTAAATCTATAAGAGCAGAGCCAAATTTTTTCCATGCTCTGGGAGCATACCGGAACGGGTCGGCTCCGCTCCGCTCTGCGCGGATCTGATAGATATAGCCACCCCTCCCTATCACTCCCGATCAGACAGAACGTTCGGTCTCTTTCGTCAACAATCGGGAAAATTCGTAATGAAAAAAGGTGATGAAATTCGCCAAATGACTGGAAAAATCAAGTAAATATTCATATAACTTGGTAAATTTATATCAAAGGCAGTGACATTTAAAAAAATAGTTAATTCTTTTAAATAAAATAATTTTTGTATAAAAAGTTTTTTTACTACATTACAATTTTAAACTCAAATACAAAATAGCCTAGGTTAATACTTATGAAACACAAATTTACAAAGTATACCCTGAACTTTCTAAATGTAGTGCAAAAGCTAACCAGCCTACCCTAACTTATCTGCCTATCAGTATGTATATCTTTAAAAAAAAAGAAGACATTTTAAGGAACTGGTTTTGTTGAAAAGGTATCTTTATTTATAATTAAATGACTCAAATTTAAAAACAATCATACAAAAAATAACAGTGATACAGTAAAATAATATGTATCAGACTTTGTACATATCTCATAGTTTTAACAAATTAGATATAACAAAGCATCAAACGCAGTAATATACTTCTATATGTAGATTACTTGTAGCTGTTAAAAATTTACCAAAGGGCTCGGTTGTTACAAGCTACAAAACAATATTGACTCTTTGATGTTGGAGTAGAACCTAAAACTTCATACAATATTTCTAAGTCTTTATAAATGTCATCCGCAAGAAACAGTGATCATTTTAACCCTGGTTTTTATTATGAAATTGGTAATACTTAATTGACATATGTAATACTGGACTAATCACAACGGACACATGTTTCGTTTTATTCTTTGTTTTTAATTACGT
Source organism: Philaenus spumarius (assembly GCA_018207615.1). Classification (NCBI taxonomy): domain Eukaryota; kingdom Metazoa; phylum Arthropoda; class Insecta; order Hemiptera; family Aphrophoridae; genus Philaenus; species Philaenus spumarius. The sequence continues at coordinate 31,998 of JAGFPH010006545.1, read as the reverse complement.
TGTTTCAACTGACAAAAACAACTACAACTTGTTTATTATAATGCTTTTCAAAATTATTAGCCTATGCAAAATTTAAGTTTCACAATATTTTTTCTATTTACTTGTCGCTTTTAATTGATTGGATGTGTCTCTATTTTTCTTTGTTTTCTTTCCTCATCCAACACAACCATCAAAAATTCTTCGTCGTTTTCCGAGCCAGACGAAGAGCACTTTTCTTCCATGATGATTTTGCAATTCAACGGTAGTTGTTACAGTAACAGCAAATCCAGACTAACTGATGGTGAGGTGGAATGTGCGCGCATCCTTTTATGATAGATTTAGCCACTACATCGGAATTCCGCGACGGACCGGGTCAGCTCTGCTCTGCTCTGATCGTATAAGTATATAGAAAAAGCCAATAGTACAACCGTTTGCAGCTTTGTAAAACCAGGTGCTAAATCACTGCAGGTATTGGAAAATGCATCTAATAAGTGCTCAAGGTTTACTAAAGACGACTGGGTGGTTTTGTGGACTGGGGCAAATGATGTAGCATGCAATGAGGCCTCAGCGTGTTTAAAGCAAGTCAGAGAAGCAACCGAAGGATTGATTAATACAAATGTTGTTGTTCTTGGGATTCCAAAAAGGCATGATCTAATCCCTACATCGTGTGTCAATCATGAAATTATTAAGACAAATAGAATGATAAAAAAAATAACTTCTTCAATGAATCATGCCAGTTTTATTAATATAGAGCTGCCTCTGGATTGTTACACAAAGCATGGAATGCATTTGAACCACAAAGGTAAAGATATTGTGGCATCCATGATATGGGATCATATTTCAAAAGCTAAAACTGCTACAAACACTGTGATAGCAGCTAAATGGTTGGATGGTGAAAGTCAAGAGAATGACATATCTTTTTTAGGAAGGGATTAAAGTCAAATAGGGTAAAAAATAGTGATTTGGTTTTAAGTTCACCTAATGTATCTTTAGATTATAAAACCTTCATTGGTGAAAATGAGGGGTACAGGGCTGCTAAGTTAAATAGTTCCGTAGAAAGTTGCTTTACACTGTTCCATCTGAACATTCAATCTATTAGAAATAAGACTGATTTGTTAGACATATGGCTGGATAGTTTTAGTTATAATGTTGTTACACTTAATGAACACTGGCTCTGCCCACAAGAGTCTTCCTTATACGTTCCTAAAGGCTATGTTATGGCCAGCATTTACTGCAGAAAACCCCCTTTAATAAGGGGTGGTAGTTGTATTTTGACAAGGCTGGGATTGAAATTCACAATAATTGATGTCACTAAAATTTGTATGACTTATGTTTTTGAAGCCTCTGCTGTGTTTTTGTCTCACATTGGTTTGATTGTTGCAACTGTTTACCGAACTCCGGATTCTGATTTAAGCAAATTTTTACTGCAGTTTGATGAGCTTATACATTTCTTCGGTAAAAAATATAAACATTGTAAAATGGTAATCTCATCTGACTTTAATGTGAATTTTAATAGAAAATGTTTTAGTACTGACTCTTTAAAAAATGTATTACGTTCTCATAATTTATATTGGTTGAACGAAGAGAGCACCAGGCGTGAGGCTTGTTTGGACAATATAGTTACTAATGTTAGTAGAGAAAATGTGGATTGTCAAGTGGTACAGCCACTCTTGTCCGATCATGCTGGGGTGTTGTCTAGTTTTAAAAAGTTGAACTTAAAAACCAATGGTAGATATAAAACACATAAAAAGATAAGAATGATGACTCCTACCTCTATTGGAAATTTTAAGAATGATTTGGCCCAAATTGACTGGTCTAAACTAATTCTATTTTTTAGCATTGATGATGGTTTTGATTATTTTATTTCTGTATTGACAAGTTTGTTTAATGAACACTGCAGAATTAAGGAATTTAAAGTTGACTGTTCTAAGAAACCAAAGTTAAAATGGTTCACTCCTCAATTAAAGCAGTTTAGAGACTCTGTAGTTTTGTTGTATGACAAGTCAAAAAGGAGTGTGGGTACAGCAAGTGAAATAAAAGATAGAAGTAAGTACATTGCTGCTAGAAAGTGGTACAGAGGTAAAATAAAGCGGGAAAAGATTATTGCTAATGAGAGCTATATTGGCAAGGCACACAATAAATGTAAAGCTGCATGGGAAATTGTAAAATCTGAAACTAATGTTGGTTCTAAAATCCACGAGAAGGTTATTGATTCTAATGTATTTAATAAGTACTTTATTAATGCAACAATGCAGCCAAATAATAGCCATAAGCCAGATGATTACAGTGCTGCTATGAAGTTGTTGGATAATTTGTTTTCAATATATAATGGGGCAGAAGAAATAATTTTTGAGTGGAAGAGTATTAGTGTAAAAGATGTTTTAAAATGTGTGTCAGAATTAAGTACTTCACAAAGTGAAGATTTTTATGGTCTATCCAACAAAATAGTTAAGGAGATCATTAATTTTATTGTAGAACCACTGACCTTTCTTTTTAATGTGGCATTGAAGGCGGGTACATTTCCAAATTCTTTAAAAATTACAAAAACTGTACCAATCTATAAAAAAGGGAATAAATTATGTCCCTCAAGCTATAGACCAATATCCTTAGTACCAATTTTAAGTAAGGTTTTCGAGCATTGTATAAAGGACCAGTTATATGGGTTTTTCATTAAAAATAAACTGTTGTGTAGAGAACAATTTGGTTTCCTTCCTGGGTTAAACACCACTAAAGCTGTTGAAGCTGTTGTAGAACATGTTTTATTAAGTTTTGAAAATAGAGAATATACTTCAGCTACACTAGTCGACTTATCAAAAGCTTTCGACAGTATTCCCCATAAATTACTTCTGGAAAAACTGTATTCTTATGGAGTTAGAGACATTGAACTAGATTTGTTTCGATCTTATCTGAGTAATAGACAGCAAATGGTTGTTCAAGGCCAGGATAAGTCTAATTTTGAAACTATAAAAATTGGGGTTCCACAGGGATCAGTTCTAGGTCCTTTCCTTTTTATTGTGGCTGTAAATGACTTTTCCATTAATATGCCCTGTAAGACTATTTTGTATGCAGATGACACCACGTTTTTAAACTGTGGTAATAGTGTTGAGCTCTTAAAGTTAGAACAGGACAAAGCATTAGGAAAAGCTTTGCATTGGTTCAAAGCAAACTCTCTTGTTGTAAACCAAAGTAAAACTGAAAAACTTGTATTTTCACTGAACAGTTTAAGTAAAGATTCCACTGCCAAAACTGTAAAATTGTTAGGTATGCATTTGGATTGTCAGTTAAATTGGGAGCATCATGTAACAACTCTATGTAGCAAATTGTCTAGAGTTACCTATTTGATGCGCAAATTGAAAGCTTGTGTCAGTATGGACATACTGATTAATGTGTATTATGCATTTTGCCATTCACATTTGACAAATGGTATAACACTATGGGGTAACAGCAGTGGTTCTAAGAAAGTTTTTGTGTGGCAAAAAAGAATCTTAAGAACTATAAAGAATATGGCAGAAAGAGATAGTTGTTTACCCATATTTAAAGAATTTAAAATAATGACACTACCCAGTTTATATATATATTATTGTTTACTGGATGTTAAGGCGAATTTAAAGAACTGTACTTTCAGGCAAAATATTCATAGTTACAATACTAGAAGGAAATATTGTATAGGTGCAATGCATGTAAGACTTAAAAAAACTGACAACAGTATTCTATGTATGAAAATAAAACTTTTTAATAAATTGCCTGAGGAGGCTTGGACAACTGGATTAGGGAATTTTAAATTAAGAGTCAGTAGTTGGCTCAAACTGAAAGCTTTTTATTCCATCCAGGAGTATTTGATTTGTGACACTAGTTCATTAAGTTTTTAAATGTTCATTAAAATAGGTTGTCTTTTTGTAGTTGATTGTGGTTGTATATTTGTATTGATTTTGACTGTTTCTTATAGTAATTTTATTTTATTGTTATATTGATGTCACTTGAAAAAAGTGATGTGTTGGAAATTTTTCTTCAAATTTTGCTCATTTTGTTAAATTATGTTGACACTGTCTATTGCCATAAAAAATGTGCTTAATGACAATAAAAGATTTTGAATTTTGAATTCTGTAGCTTTAATCTGTTAAGATTAAAGTAGCCTATAAGATGACTACAAAAGTAATGAATCACTACTTACCTTTTAGTTAAATACTACTCTTCTTGCCTTAGCACAAGCAAATTCCTTTGTTAATTCACTTGCTATAATCCAGTAATTCACCAATCTGATGTTTAAAGAAAATAGTTGCGAGACCACTTAGGCAAGTCTGGGACATTGTTGATCGTAAGTACTTTTTTATTAGCTTGAGTTTTGAAAAACTTCTTTCTCCGCTGGCCACTGTCACACGTAGCGTTAACAATATTCTTAGAGCAACGCTTAGGTGCAAAAACCCCATACTCTTTTATCATTCTAAAGTCTCTAAAGGTGTACTATTGGGCTTCACAATAGTTGAAATCAACATAACTTACGTTTTTCAATTCAAAGTCAGTTAAAGCATTACATAGTCTGGTGCATTTATCTGATAAATCTTCAGGTGACATGTATTTAATTTTGCTGATATTATAGAGGAAATCAAACAGCTCACTATTAGTCTTAATTTGTTGAAATCTTTCACTCAATACACTATCAGTACTGTCTAAAACTTTGAAGTAGAAGTCAACCTTATACTGCAACTCCGGGTCGAGGTCTATAGATTCATCTTCTGCCTACGTAGTAATATTTTACTAAACTATCCATTGGTATTAACCTATACCAATAACTATTAGATATTTTGAGAAAAAGACTAAATCAGTGCAAAGTAAAGTGAAACACAAACACATTAATCTGCTTTAACATCATACTTTGTAAGTTAAGTTTTTGTAGTTAATTGTTCAGGTTTTTTGTTTTTGATATAAGTAAAATAATATATTTATAATAATTTTAAATGTCAACATCACAAACTTTGCTAAAATCTGCCAAGGCTCATGTTGCCTACCCCAGGACCGGGCCTGCCTTCTATCAGAACCCCTGGTTTGTAATTTTGAGTCCCTATCAGCCCCAAGGCACACTGCAACGCAACCCCCAGCATGTGACTGGGCAGAGGAGGCACCACTTTTTCTAGTGTGGTGAAAAGTATCGTTAATTGCTTGATCAAATGTAGGTGTTCGGATTTCGTCTCGCCCGTAAACTAAAATCTTGTACCGAAGTAGTACTTTACAGACTAGTAATAAAATAAAATATGTTTTTTGGATTTAGTATTTCAAACTGCTTATGAATAAGCATTGTTCTTAATTTTTCCATTTCTATTTAACAGATCGAAAGAGTATCCACTTTGACAGTCATGATGTATCGAAATCGGACTCTAGTTCCAGTCTTAACATATTGGATCCTGACGATGTCGAAAGTGCTGCAGCTAGTATACAGGCTGATCCGGATAAGTTAGCAACGATTGTATCAACAGTACGTCGTGAACTTGGGATGTCATTGTTGGGAATAGACGTTGTTGTTGAAAACACTACTGGACGACATGCTGTCATAGACATCAATGCTTATCCAGGTGAAATTAGTTAAAAAGTAAAAGAAATTCTAATTTATTGTAGTATCCAACATTTTTATATGAGTGATTTGCAATTTAAAATCAATAGTTCTGTAAAGAAAATACACTAGAGACCTGATTACATAAGTCTATGTGAGCTATGCTGCCTTTAATAACCAAAATCTCAAATAATTCAGAAAATATATTTTTTTTGCAATTAAATGAACACAAATATTTCCCAAATGAATGTATTATCATAACTAGTTGTACTTAACTTACATAACTACATAATTAGTATACTATTATGAAAGATTTGTATGTTTATAATAATAATAAAGTAAAAATGTATATATAATAATGATAAAGCATATTCATTTTGCATGGTTTAATGAAAAAAATAGCAGTTTGTAGGTGTGATGTGTTATCATTGAAAAAGTAAAAATTGTCAATCAGTTTGAGTAGCATTTTGCTATTGTACAATGTATTCTATTTCCACTTTTATTATTTTCACTATAAAATTTATATTTACAAATTGTAAGTAATGAACACTTTTTTATCCATCTTTGCAATCATTGTACTCTTAATTTACTGTCAGATCAGATCTTTATCATTATTAGCTCCCTTCCAATCAAATAAATCTTGAGGATTCTGTTTCATAAGCCAATAGTTTCTATCAAGATTTACATCCTCAGCTGTCGTATTAATTAAAATCCTTTCTTACAGTGGAGTAATGTGAGTTCAAGTGGCCCCTGGCAATCTTTTACCTGCATTTTGTATATTTTATATCTTTATGTAATTTCTATAGCATTTGTCTGCTACTGAAATGTTTTGTGTTTGTAGACACAGTTTAAGGGGATTCCCTACGGAAAATAGGGGTTTTCTATAATAGGCCTTTTTTAATTATGAACTATTTTTTTTACATTCATTAGAACCTAATAAGTTGTTTACACTTATATGAATTGGCAAACAAATATATTTTACATACCTTTTTGAGTTTTTCGTTTTTTTTAGACAAAAAATAAGTTTTTTTAAATCTCTTATAACTTTTTTACTACTGAACCAATTTGGATGTTTGATACCATGTTTTAAAGTATGTAAAAAGCACTAAATTTTTGGGTATGGTCATATTCTTACCACTGAAAGTTTAGTAGTTACGACCTTACAAAAAAAAAAAAAATATATATAAAAAACAAATTTGTGATTATACATTTAAAAAGAAAATACTCTTGTATTTGTCCTAGAGGAATAAAAATACCCAAAAAGTTGCATTATAAGCTACTAAAGATGTGGTAAAAATTTCATCACTGTAGCTTTAGTAGTTAAAAAGTTATAAGAACTTTTGTGTGAAAAATATCAATATTGAAAAGTTGCGGGAAATCGCGTTTAAAGATTCCATTAGTTATTTTAGCAGCCATAGAGGGGAATAACTTGAACAAACAATATTTGAAGTCAAGATATGTTTTACTTACATATTGGAGGCATTCAAAGCCTAATAAATAAACATTGTTGTCCTTCTTTGCAATTATTTAAAAAAAAATAAAAAATCTTTTTAGTCCAAATAGCAACATAAAGAAGTTCAACTCGACCAAAAATAGGTGCGCGCTTGCTTTGAATAAATTTTTCACACTGATATAAAGAACTTTTGTGGCATATATTATGTTTTTCTTAAACCTTATAAACTATAGAACTTTTTTGGAAAGTGGTAATTTTTCAGTAGGGAATCCCCTTAATGTTTACTTTCAGAATTTGATAAAAATTCCACTTTATACAGTCATGTTGTCCTACAAAAATGCTGTATTTATAAATTTTACATTTAAAAAAATAATTTAATATTTCTTAACTTATGGTGGATGTTCTTTCCAATTCTCAAATAGGCCATAAGATTCCACTGTCCAATTTGATTCACATTTTTTTATAAAAGTGTTTTTACATTATTAGGTTTTTATAATAATTTTACATATTGTACGGTATTTTTCTAGTTCCAGAAAACTACCGCAACAAGTGTGAAAGAAACCTTCTTAATGAGTTAGTAGGGCTATGTGGTGGAGACGTTATAGACACTATCAATAAATATTGGATTATTGATGAAATAATATAGTTTATTGAAGTTTTTTAAATTAGAAGAAGTAACAGTTTGATTTGCTTGCCAAGGATTCTGTACCGACTACCATCCTGAAAGTATTCTATTAAAAGAATTGTTTTAAGTAACTAAAAATAATAGTAAAAACACACAGAATACACATTGTGAACAGCTTATTCTTTGCCATACTTTCATTTTTTATCTTTCTTTCGAGGAGATCAGTGAAAGAACGTAGCTGCTCACAATTAACAGTCCTATCATTATTTGATCTTTACATACATAATTTCCATCACTATTTCATAAAAATTTAGGTCGGCTATATAGTTTTCTTGCAAATAATATGAGAAACTGTAATACCACGGATGTGTTTGACTTTCTATGTTTATTGCTATCTTTCTCAAATAGGGGAGGGAAATGAGCTTTTGGGAATATCTTGAAACCTACACACCTTAAAATTAATAATATAAATAGGTTACATACCTTATATGTCTGTGTACAGTCCTAAATTCAGTCCTTATTTTGTAAAGGGACTATCGATTTCGGAGTTCATGTCTCCATTGTCAAGTCAAGTAAAAACACATATTACACAGAATTTGTCATGGCCACACTTAACATAACACTACACAACACAAAACACTCAAACAAATAAATACGTGATTAAAATATAATATGTACATCGTTGGCCAACGGACGCGACTCGACTGACCGTAATGCAAAACTTCTTATCAACCTCCCCCCGTTTGGCCGCTTGTAGAAGTATTTAAGCTTATCGGTTTGCCGTATTTGTGTGTATTGATACGTTCGATGGTGTTAACAATACTTGAGCTTGTCATTCAGAACATTATCCCTATCATACTTAAAAGCATTATATATATGTAATTCCTCAAAGGTGTTCATAAGTAATGACTTCTTACATATATTTAGAATTTCTACATTGGTTTGGAAACTCTTAATGTTGTGGTTTTCTTGTACCAGGTGTTCGGCAAATTTGGATTTTTGTATTCCCATAGTGGGTTTTGGGATGTGCTCAGAATATCTTCTTTTGAAGGATCGGCCTGTTTGTCCAATGTAAAATTTGGGGCAATCAGAGCATTTCAACTTGTAGACGCCAGTTAGAAGTGAATCTTGGCTACTTTTGTTACTGGGTTGTAATATATTTTCTAAATTGTTGGAAGTTCCGTTGGCTACTATTATATTCTGTTTCTTCAGTTCACGTTTAGTAGTGTTCTGTAAAACCTCACCGTATTCTAAAGACACAAACTTTTGTTTCTGTTCTGGGATGACATTGCATTTTGTTTTTCTTTTGTGTTTGTGTACGATTTTATCAATAATGGTACTACTATAACCATTAGCTACAGCAATGTGTTTGATTGTTGACAGCTCTTCATTATAATATGTTAAGTGTGACTATGACAAATTCTGTGTAATATGTGTTTTTACTTGACTTGACAATGGAGACATGAACTCCGAAATCGATAGTCCCTTTACTTTGTAAAGAACTGAATTTAGGACTGTAGACGGACATATAAGGTATGTAACCTATTTATATTATTCAATATCAGTTGTAACGTGCTGTCGGCTCAGTGTTACAATCGGGTCCCTGTTCGGGCGCCGTTTTGTAACGTGCTGTGCTTACACAAGCCGTTTACAAACAAATTTATTAATAGAAAAATAAAAAAAAATAACCTTAGCTGCGTAACAATTATTTGTAACATCCTACCTTCAATCCATATACCTTACTTATTTAATTATTAATTCAAAATATTACAACACATTATTCCCTTAATTATAACAAAAACAATCAAACATAACCCCAAAATTGAAGTTAGGTTATGTTTTAGTCAGATCTGTGTCTATCACAGTTGACTATCAAATCTCTGTTACGCATTAATTTATTACATCTGTGCGTACAGTTAGTTGGCTACAAAGTGGACTCTTCTGGAAGCTTGGCATCTATGTCTCTACACATAGAAGCCTTTACCGCCAAACGTATCACCTTCACCAACAACCGACGCCATTTTATATCACTTATAAGCTACACTGAAGTTAATTTTCTAGTTACAAGGTTCGATTTACCATAAAGTACTTCTGGGAAGGAGAAAACTCAAATTAAGAAAGCATAGTAGTTGGCATTAATATTTTAATGCGTCATTTTAGTTTCAAAACATACAAATAAATAAAGAAACTATATTGGCAAATCATTACCACACTTACCAAACTCAGACACTCAAGCATACATACTAATTATTAACCATTTCATTTTAAATCTACAACAACTTATATTATTAAAATATTCAAATGCAGACTTAGTTAAACTTAAAATTATTACTTACGTATCTTTATTTTATAGTGCACTTTTGAATTATTAAAAAGGAGAAAAACTTACAAAACTTTTGAAATTAATTTAAAACAAACAACCCCATTATGGTTTTAGTTCGTAGCACTCTAGCCTCGTCGTATTTGATTCACTTAGACACTCGTTGAAAGATTTTGTATGTAAAACATGTTCAAGTCACACCACGCCATTACTCAAGACTTTCAAAGTTAATTATCTCGTACTACATCACGCACAAATTTACGTTGTCTTATAAAAAAGTGCATGGCACTGTATCTACTTTCGTTAAAACATAGTTTAACGGTAATTAAACCTCAATTACCGCTAAAAACCACATTGTGAATACATTTCACAAGACCACCTGCAACAGGTCCGTACTCTATCAAGTCTATAGAATGACTGAGGACAAAGGTTTTACTTTTGTAGCGTCCTTTTCCTGTATGTGACGTCATATCGCGTGATGAAGCCAGGGGACGAGGGGACCACAAATATGTCTCCCTACATCGACTTATGATTAGTACCAACATCTCAGACCAAAATTCTGTCCTTGTTTGTCACAGCATCACAGATGAAATATACATACTACCAACATAATAAGTCAAAATCTGTTCTTTGAATGTCTGCAATTGTTTTTTCAATATTTATTACTCATGGGCTAGAAATTTAGTGAATCACTTCTTCAAATTTCCCCAACACTGTTCGATGTTTTGTATTTTGATCATTTTGAAATACAATTGAATAAATTAAATAAGATTGAACTCAAAATTGAAAAAAACTGTAAGTAAAATTTATTATTTTATGTTATTTATTAGAAACGTCTGCATTTCCCTTTGAATTTCTATGTTTATTATTTTTTATGAAAATGCTAAGTCTCTTAAAATAGGCTAAAATGTCCAAAATTTACATTGTGACCCCCTTTACGTTTTACCCTTATTTAAGTGATTAAAATCCCTGAAACTCACATATATTACACAGTTCCTGGAGGCAATACGCTATAATGTATACCTTAAAATTGTTCAAACAAATACAAGCTCTTTGTAACAAATAATCACATGATAATGTTATAAAATAATTTGATAGCCCTATAAAATTTGTTCTAAAATACTTTTTAGTTTTGGAATTAAATTATATCTGGGGTTAGTATGCTTAATATCTATATCAAATTTCATTGTAATACACATGAAACAATCGACTGTGGCAGAGAGATGAACAAAGGGTTAGGTTTTTTAACATTTTCAGAACTGGCAATCACATTTAATCATTGACGGTAAAATGGTCGACTACAGTCATGAAAAACTTGTTTTAAAACTTTAGCAGGCCTACTATTATTGCATCAATATGATCAATATAATTCTTTCTTGGGCAACTGCTACATTCTATTTGCTTTATAATAAATTGTTTACATATGATAGGTTGTAGTTGGATATACACCACGGGTTTTAAACTAGGATATGTTGAACTGTGTATATACTGTCAGTAATCATGGTTGGTTTATTTCAGTTGTGTCAGTTAGGTATTTGTTTCTTCTTTTTATTATCATTTATAAGAAACATTACATTTAAAAACTTGATGTCTTAAAGATTTATCGCATGTTATATTTAAGATTTAATAATTACTAAATAATTTTAAAATAACCTAGACTGAGCATGTATTAGGTTTCAGACTGTCAATATCCAAAATATTAAGGTACAAAACCCTAAACAAACTTTGAATAAGCCTTTACTTAGGCTGATTGAATCAGAGTGTCCTTAATTTTATTAATTTAATATTTTAAACCATTATCAACACAGAGTATAAAGTTGAGCATGGAAAGCTTATTGCAATGGAAAGCTACAACCATTACATAAGAAAACTTACATTTAAATCCTTTAGTATAAAATGGTATTCTTGTGAAGGGAAATATTTTTTTCAATCCTCAGACTTAAGGATTTAGTAAAATTTAAAATTGAACTGGACTTATGAGAAATAACACTATATTAAGGATTTAGACTTAGACTTCCCTCAAGGAATAAAGATTCGACACAATTGAGGAGATCGCTGGAGAAACTAAACACGATTCCGTAAAAAGAATTTCCTACATGCTTCCATCATTTATGAGGTTGAATAAGTTGCAATGATTCTCAATAATAAAAAATAATCAGTTTTTGATCAGACCACATTTTAGTTTCATAAGATGGCCTCACAATGTTAGAGTGAGGTCTCT
>JAGFPH010006545.1:0-19755 GCA_018207615.1 Philaenus spumarius | reverse complement strand
CTATTTCTATTGTTATTATTGTTATAGCTACTCCTATTGTTATTATTGTTTTCTGGTCTATGATAGTTATTTGTTTGTGGTTGCCTGTTATTCCTATCTATTCCAAATTGACTTTCTTGCCAATCCATGACAATTCTCTCTAGGCTATTTAAATCTTTTGGACCTGCGGCTAACAATATCAATCTTAAACTTTCAGGCAACTGCTTTACTATATGTTTTACAAAAATACTAATTGGCATGGGCGGGTCTAAAAATTGTGTCTTATGAAACTTTCTTATAATATAATTAAGTATATCTTTAACCTGACCATAATATTGCTGACCTAGAATAATTCTACTTCACAAGTTTTCTTGCTTTTCTATTGACCAAAAACGATCTAAAAAGGCTAACCTAAACTCTTCAAAATTTGTCCATTCTTTTCTATGCACTTCATACCAGAGTGCTGACTCTTCCTTGAAATATTTTCTCATATACAATGACATAATTTCCCAATTCTCATTTTTAACCTCACTATACATTTTTAAACTTTCAATAAAGACTTTAGGGTGTGGCTCTTTTGATTCATTGTAAAATTCAGGTATCAATGTATCATTATTTTTATCTCCAATTACTACCACTGATTTACTTATATTTGAACCATATCTTTCTTCACAATTTTTTATATCTAACTCTAGTTTATTTTCAACTATTTTTAAATTTTCAATACAACTTTCTACTTCTTTAGCAAATTTAGTTTCAGTTTTACCTAACCTAACCTCCAGGTTATTTTTTATTTCTTCCACTTTAACTGTATTACAATCTGTTATTTCTGTAAACTTATTCTCAATTATTTTTAGTTTATTTTCTGTCTTTGTTTCCAAACTAACAAAGTCATTTACAAGTTTATCCTGTTTTTCACTAATTAAATTAATTTGAATGTTTAATTCTTGTCTTAAGTTATTATTGGATTCTTCAATTTTGGTATTTAATTTCTCTAAATTTTCTTTCAATTGAATATTATCATTTTTTATAGAACTAAAATTTTCTTTATTTTCTTTAGCTTGTATGTCAAATTTTTGATTTAATTGCAAGTTATTTTCATTTAAAGACTGAAATTGTTTATTTAATTGTAAGTTATTTTCATTTAAAGAGTCAAATTTTTCATTTAGTGTATCTTTGGTTTCTTTGGCTAGTTGTAAGTTATTTTCTTTTTGTTCATCAATTTTCTGCATTAACATTTGTAGCATTAGGCCTACATCTAGTTTATCTGATTTAATTTTATCTTGAATTGTCTCTACCTCTACAAAATAATCTTTATTGTCTAGGCTAGTTGCCGCCCCTAGGTCTAACTTATCTTGTGCCACTCCATCCAACTCTGTAGAGTTGGCATTTACTATTTCCGACTCAAACCCACTGTCCCCTAAATTATTTGCCATTTCTTAGTTTTATTTCAATATTTCCTTTCTTAAACTAAATAATCTACGTTGTTTTACCTTCACAAAACCCCCTCACCTTATCATTCAGGCCCCATGTTGGGCGCCATTTTGTAAGTTTAGAGTCTATATATGACGAGCCCCAAGTTGGCTGCGCCAATTTGTAAGATGCTCTGCTTACAAATAAAAAAAATAACAAATTATATAAACTTGATTTGATTTGCAAGACTCTACTTTTAATTTTATTTTTATCTCGGGTAGTGAATTCAATGACCTGATTGATATGATGATGAAAGGATCAGATTAGGCCAAACAAAGTAGACGATTTAGAAATTACCTTTGACATTTATTAATATCATAAAATATGCGACAAAGAAAAATAAATTCAAATACATACAGATATAGACTATAAGTTTAAAGAGAGCTGTTAATTTATTAAAAAAAAGAATTTTAAGTGCACTGTACTTACAATAAGCAGACCACAAACTTATTAATTTAAAAAAATACCCACTCGCACGCGCAAAAAACTTTCGTTGTCTAGTTTATGTTCGTGTCCGATTTACTGTCACATTAATTTAAGCGATCGCACTATACACCATTTGACTATGAGATACTACATTGTACTTGTAGATCAAATAATAATAGTTGTTACATGATTAAACTGTTTAACAATGCGCAGTGCGCAATACTTCTAGCGACGTTCACTGCTTGGACTCTAGTTGACAAGTGACTTAAGCGTCCTTCTCACCCGCTACATTCGGCTGGCGTCTCTTTCCTCTCCATCCCTCAGAAACGTCTGATGACATAGATGTTCAAAGTTGCGTCAGATTTTTGGGATGCTAGCTATGCATTCTTTCTGTGGATCTTGCGTGTGAACGCACGTAGGCCGTTTCTCCAGGAATTGGCTTGCAGGTGTTCGCTTATCTCGTCTAGACTTTTGGACGTTGTTTTTCTAACTGCGTCTTGAAACTCGTATAATTTCCGCGTCTTGGCGTTAGTACATGGACTGTCTATCTTCTTAAACCCTACTTTTAAATTTAAAATAATTGATTTAAAAAATTGTCTGCCTTTTATTTTTTATTCTACTGAAATGTATTTTAAAATTGTCTGCCCTTTTATATTTATTTCCTTTACGTTAAAATGCTTCTAATTATTAAGCTCTCTTTCTAAAAAAAAACATTTGTAATATAAATTAAGTTAAATTCAAAAATAAAAATGCTCCTTTCTAAAATTGACTTATGGTCCTATTCTATATTATTTTATACTTTGGGAAGTTGGAGATCTTACATTTGTTAACATTGGGTTTTAAGTTTATGTTATTTTATTTTATTAAGTATTTAATTTCTTTTGTTTTTTATTTATTTCATTAGGCCTATTAGTTATTTATTTTATTTTATTATTATTATTTTAATTTCTGTTTGACTGTTTATAGTTTTAGTAGACCAGTTTGTTATTTTTTGTATTTAATAGTTTTATAATTTATTGTTAAATTGGTTTTTATTGTTAATAATAGATACATGTTAGTAGATTTAATGTGGCTCCTCCCATTCCCCCACCCCCACCAGGTCGGTCTTGGATTAACCGGTATGGGGAGGGCGTGTACAGTATATATAGGTTGTAATATTTTATGTATACTTTAGTAGTGTTAAAACCATCTGAGGATGATGACCATGTCATCGAAATGTACATAAGGGTAAGGTATTAAACTTAACTTACAATTTAGTTGTTTAGTTATAGTTTTTGCTCCTTGTTTTGTGGTTCGGGTATTTATTTAAATCAGTGTGATTTTGTCGCCACAGAGCTCTTTTATTTGTTTAATTTTACTTATTGTGTTAATTTGTTTACAGGTTATGATGGCTACCCAGACTTTTTGTGTATAGAGCTGATACTAGCAGATGACCCCGCATTTAATTTACACCTTAACAAGTCAATTCATTGATTTCCAGCTGAACAGTGTTTGGTCACAATTAGTTCGGAATAGCTGGCCTCTACTGTATAAAATCAAAAGTTTTACTTATTCTGTTAATTTGTTTACAGGTTATGATGGCTACCCAGACTTTTTCGATGGCCTCATGAAATGCATTTTGAATACTGTAGAAGAACATAGGAATAAAATGAACCCAATCGTACTTGGAAAAGGACTTGAGAATCAGTCACTAAATGATGATGTAAAGAGAGCATGTGTCGAAGGTTTTCCTGACCAAGATGATTCTGGATTTGATACGAGCGACTCGAGCGATGAAAAGAATAGAAAACAACGTCTCAAGTGCATAGTGCCAAGCGCTAATAGATCTACATCATCAGCAACAATTGTTGTAAATAAAAAATGCTTGGAAAGACAACATTAGCCTTGGTGGAAATACTCACATGTGCCTATTTGTAAAATCTATTTTTCGTATATATGTAAATTTTGTATCATTGAAGTTTTCACATAGTGAAAGTCTGTTAATATATACATTTTGTGAAGACATTCCATATATTCACAACTATTTTATAACATTTTATATAACAAGACATAAATCAAAGAAGGATGTTAGTTTTATGTACATTTGTTGTTATGTTTGTAAAGTAATTCATTTGAAGTACAGTAGAGCGTCGAAAATCCTAACTAATTGGGACTGAGGGGGGTTCGGATTATCAATTTGTTCGGATTTTTGAAAACAACCAAGAAAATGTCATTTAGAATGAAATATAAGCCCTTTAATCGATTAAAGTGGTTAAAGAGTACAAGCAGTAATGTAATTACAATACAAAATGTAAGACAACTTACATATTATGATGTAGAAGAACCTGCACGTACACAGTAGGGCTAACATGATTACACTTGTAACTCTCAATTACAGTACAGTACACAATTAAAAGTTCACTTGTACATTATAGTTAACGCAAACTAAAAAAAATAAAAAATTCTGTATAGTACACTACTGTATGTACGACACACTGTTATAATGATTACACAAAAAGAAATTAATGAATTTTCTGTATGTTTACTGCTAGCGCTAAAGCAGCTTATTAGCGCAACAGTGAAAATACTAACAACCAGTCTGTTGTGAGGGCGTGTGAGAGCAGGTATTAAGAACTGTTTAAAAAGAGTTAGTAATATCAAACTGCAATGAAGAATTTTGTGAACGACGCAATAATTGGAATTTGCGAAAATGAAAACGAAATTTTTGCAGGGGCTGCCTCAGAACGCGATCGGGTTTTTGACGTTTCGGATTATTGACGTTCGGATTATCGACGTTCTACTGTAATTTTATTTTCTTGTTTTTGTTGAATTATATAAAATACCTTTTGATGAAAACTATTTGTTTTTAAAGAATTAAAATATATTTTAATGTTTAGCTAATTTGCTTATTTTATTTACTATTAGTTTTATTCTTCTTTTTGCTGTCTTTAGAACATCAAATAAATCACACTGTCTAGGAAGTTATGTTAGTAGAAAAGGTTTATGAAACATTTTGACATTTTACCTAGTAAATTGTATACTACACACTTTTATGTTTAACTGATAATCTTTAAAGATTAATCATTAGACAATAAAACCAAAAAAAATATGTCTTGAAAACCAAATAGTTTTCCATATTAGTATTTATATACAGTATATATTTTTTTAAATTTTACGGAACTAAATATTAAGTCTACATTTTTCTCTACGAGTTCAATACATCATGTCAAATGTTCCTGCATTAAATATACTTTAGTAATTTCAGAATTACTAAGCACAAAACTTCCATTAATATAAAATCACTATTTATTTTTTTAATGTAATAATGTAGTACGATATTTAAGTTGTGTAAAAACTCTCTTTCTTTTAATTTTAAGGAGTAGAGTGGCACAGTGGTTAAAAGCGCTTATCCAGTTTGTTATAGTTAGAACCTCAGTATAGTTACTAACCTATACGCTGCTCCCTGCCTTCTTTTAAATCGTTGCTCCCCTGTCATATTGGAATTAGCTAAAGATGTTTCAAAAATATTTTAGCACTTTATTTGTTTGCGAAGAGGATTTAATAGTTCATGATGACACTTTAAAAAAAAAATACAAAATAATTTTCTTTCCCAATTATATTTATTGTTTTAAATACAACACTCCAAATTATAAATAAAATAATTTTCATAGAAGACATATTATTTTAATGAAATATTCAAGAATTAACAAATTTTAAAAGATACACAAATTATATTATAAAGCACACAAAAAATAGCTTCCTTTTTGAATATGAGTACAATAGTTATCTGTATTTAATGTTTACAAAAAAAAAAAAAAAAAAAAAATGAGCAACTCAACAAACTAAATGTAAGTATTAATTAAGTTCCTTAAAAAAGCAGTTCCTAGTAACGAAACAAGGAAATTATTTAACATTTTAAATAAATTATATGTTTTAGATTTTGAAAAAAGCTGTAATTAATATTTACATTACTCTATTAGATATTTATTGCATACATTCGTTTAATATTTCTGATGTTTTAAATAACATAATAATGTTTCAGTTCTTACAGCGATCATATTGTTTTAAAACCTTAAGAAAAACAATGGCAATATATGCTCATAGTAACTCAAACGTACAACACAGAAAGATAATTTAATATCTGATTGAATTTGCGTTAAATAATTATATATTTGGAATCTACAGTTACTGCAATTATCACAGCCAAGTGAGCAGGTTCATTAAGATTGGACTATAAAATCATATAGACATTCTTCCACCAACTGTCATTTATTATTCTTTCTTTCTTTTTAGAAACTGTATCGCTATTTGATTTTGGTGCATGGGTCCAATAGAAAAACAACATATATTTAATAATTATATAACTATACCATATGTGAGGCGGAAAGTAAAAGGGGACCTCATCGCGGCAATTTCCGGTTTTAGTTTTTGATATTATTGAATTAATCTTTAAATAATAAACAATTTAGTGCAAAAATCATACCTCTATGATTTTTTTTTTTTTAAGTTACGGATTTTTTAATTTTATACAGTGAAAATGGGCATTTTGAGAAGAATGCAATTGAAATATTCAAAGTAACACAGAATCGTTATTTATAACATTTAAGAAATGAAATTTATATCAATTAAAGTGTAATTATAAATTACCTTAATTTGCTCCGTCTTGTGACTTCTGTTGTATTGTAATCAATACACGTTTCGGAGCCGAAACTCCATCCTCAGTTATTATCTCCTTAGCATTAAAACATTAAAAACATTAAAACATTCACGTTAAAAACACATAAAACACTACACACACATATACACAATTTTACATTTTTGAGTTATGTGCGCACGTAACTCAAAAATGTAAAAACGTGTATATGTGTGTGTAGTGTTTTTAACGAGAATGTTTTGACGACCTCTAAGGAGATAATAACTGAGGATGGAGAGACGGAGCAAATTAAGGTAATTTATAATTACACTTTAACTGATATACAATTAGTGACTTGGACACCAAAAAAATTAAAATTAAAATGTCATTATTTAAAATAATGAAGATGGATGTTTATAAGAGACTTGGAACGTTTTCGACGAAGGTCCTGGGACAGGTTGAGGGTCGTCAGGGTTACTGCTGCCAGCTTCATTGATGTTTTAGGGTTCAGGCTCCAAATTTATTGTTTGGACAATACATTAACTTATCAAAAATTAATTAATGCAATAATTAATAATAGTTATCAATACTTAATTGTACAAAAATCTTAGCTTTAAATGCATAGTTTAGGTGTGTACAACTACTAAGAGTAGGGGCTTTTTAAACCTGTAAGGAAAAGGTAACTGAAGTCGGGACAGGGATTTTTATAACCAGAAAACATTCTCATTTTACAATAAACTCGTAGTAGTTCACTTCGTCGTCGCTAGAATTTATCAGAGAGTAGTTTTTAAAGTATTGCCTTGTTATCTGATGTGTTTGAGAACTGGACCTGTTCGCGGCATATGTTAATTTCCCATAAGCGAGAAGAGGTCCCTTTTCCTAAGCTGAACATTAACTACTTTAATGATTCCAGCAGTTTTGTAATCGATTACAACTGGTAAAGGACGAAATGAATGAATATTAAACCTCATTCAATGAAACTGCTTGTACTGAAATTTTCAGTTTGCCGCGATGAGGTCCCTTTTCGCCTTCCGCCTTTCATATTTAAAATGTTACTCTAATTAATTATAGTATCACATTAGTATATTTAATTTAATACTTGGCAAAAAAACTTCTGCCATATTGTTTTAAAATAAAACATGAACTTTCAATTATTTCGAAATCATGATATTGGTTTGCTGATAATCAAACTCTATTCTAAGAACATAACTAAAGCCTTTTTAACAAGTTTGCTTCTTTGGATATATTGATGTTAAAGACACAATTATTTATTCAATGCAGTTAGGTTTTTAAAATGTGACTTCAGATTGCAATGATCATTGTATAAGCACAAACAATAAAGTCATACTTAACAGAGGTAATTTTTAAATTATTTAAAAATCTTACTTTTATTGATTAAATAGTAGGGGAGTCATTATTGCACAAAATCATGAATCATTTGGAAAGAAAGTAGGTATAGCTTGTATTTGAATAAACTCTTTTGATTTAGCTTATAAATGGCCTCAAATAAAAAATTCTCCAAAAGACATTGGTTGGAATTTGCTTATTAATTATTTATTTATTTAACAAAAATGTATTTTTTTTTAAAACAAATTGTAAAATTTCAGCGAATTGTTTATATTTTTTTTACCAAAATGTATACAAATATGTTTTTGAGGGTGCTGAATTCGAATTTGAAGTCAAGTTCAAAATGGCTAATCCAATATGGCCGCCATTTGGTCAAACTTTTTTAGATTTTTTTTAAAAGCAGGAAAAAAGGGGAAAAGAACATCTTTAATTTGATATTATTAAAATTTAATTGGAGAAATCATAAACAATCATTTTAATATGAGAAATGCAAAATGGCTGATTCAATATGGCTGCCATTATTATACAAAACATCTTTTATTTATAACAAATTTAGAAAATTGACAAAAATAATGCGAAAGAAATAATTAACATAGAAACTTAATTTTTCGTCGAGATAATAAATGTTAACCAGTAAAAAGTTATAAACTATTTTTAATAAAACAACTTTCTTATTGGCAAAATCGCCATATTTGTTTATTGAAAAACATTAACGGTTGTTTGTTGAGCGTGGAATGAACCTTTAAAGAATATAAATGAATATTTAAAAATTTAAATATCTTAACATCATAATTCCTTGATGAACTATGCAATTTTTAAACAAAATTTAATCTTATAAATACTCAATAAATGTAGAAAAATACAAAGTCACAAAATACACAAAGTAATAATAAATAACTAATTAATAAACAATGAAATTATATTTTAAATTGAATATCAAAATAACTCTAAAGCAAGCATCACAAGCGTAACTGTGGAATATGGCAGTTAAAAATGCTACACTGGTACCTTTCAAGTTTTGTTTATATGCGTTAGTGTACACGTAAAAATCTATACAGAGTTCACACACATGAGTAGAAATATCATCATAATATACCATCATAATATGTTTACAACCTCCCTATAAGCCTTTTGGAGCAATATTCAAGTCTACGCGGAAGCTCTTGAATTGTCTATATATCTCTTTCTCTATAGTTCAATACAATTTTCAAGATTCGTTCTTATTACATCAAATATTAAGACTGTCTATGTTATTTTTTACTATGTCATTTTATTACTATAAATATAATCCTAATGCCATTACTTTTTTGAAATTATGAAAAAAATGGGATAGTTCACAAAAAATGAATATATTTATGTACTAAAAAATTGTTTTCATTCAATTTAATTTATTTCAAGTCTCAAGATGAAAGTCAACTACATATTACACCAAAAAATGTAATAGTCTTCCAACCGACAGACGGTAAAAACCATTGTCTAAATAAGCTTGCAAAAAGAAATGATTGTATCCTTCATTGTATAATAAAGCTTTAAATTTTTAATAAAGTGATTTAACTTTATATAAACTAACATTTTGGGATTTCAAACAATATTTTTTGTATTTTATTTTATTTAAAAAAAAAGTATTTATAAAATTTTTAGAGGTATAATATCAAACGCACCCTAAAGTACACATTTCAAACTTCAAAAAAAGACGCCACTAAAAATTTGATATCGTATTTTAAGTTAACTAAAAAAGTCAAAAAAAGGTAATTTTCTGAAAATTTCACATTTTTAAGGTTGTGTATTTAAACTAAATTTGTAAGATTTTTTATAAATACCTGGTTGTTTTGTACATTACTTCAAGAAAAGATCGTGAAAATTTCAAATATCAGAAAATTACGGTACTGAGAGCCTTTTGAGTATTTTTACTAAAAAGGTTTGTCAAGTTCCACTTCATATATATATATTGTATTTATTTACAGCCTTTTTTACATGAAAATATGCATTTACAATAGCTGAAGCATTGCCCTTTCATTTGCAGTTAGTCTCATTCAAATTGATCAATTAGTTAAAAAGTGAAACAAATTTAGTGTGCAGCGCGCGCGGCTGAGCTGTTGCTCAAGCTGTAGACATTCCTCTCCAAGCGGTATATTTCGAGTTATAAACAAATAATTATGCAGCTTACAGTTTTGACTTTAGAAAAAAGTTTAAATAGGGTTTTTGTGGGAAATTTTCTGCACTTTTGAAAAAAGAAATCAGTTTTTGTAAAAAATAAATATTTACAATAATACTTGCAAAAAAACTGTAATTTTGCAACTTAATTTGTTTATAAAAAAAATTCCAACCACTTTTGGTGGAGAATTTTTGAATATTTTGTTTGTAATACGATTCTAAAGAGGTTTATAAAAAGTTCTCCTCGTACCCACTTATCTACATTCAATGCCCCTATAGATTCAAACTATATGAAAGGCGTAGTTAATATTTTATCGTATCTAAAAATATTGTAATCTTATTATGTTTTTTTATTTATGCTATTTGTGGATTTCAGGTGTATATAAATGTTACAGTTCAGTATTCCATCCATTTTTTGTAATTAATGTAAATTGTGTGAAATAAAATGTTAATACTTTGTGATTCATAAATATATTGTGCAATATGAGATGTATATATAGTACCCTTTAGTTCAGTATTTGAAACTGGTGCAATTTGTAATATTGTATATTATATAAATATTAGAAATTTGTTGTAAAAACATAACAATTATAACTTTCAATATTTTACTACATAACTGTCTGATTTATTAATACATTTTTCCTTTTTCAGTGTTATATTTCACTGAAGTTACTACAAAACCTGCATAACATGTTAATAAATGTTATAAACAACTTCTATTGCATTAACTATTATATTTAACTCTAGAGTATTAGTGATTAAACTAAATAACATCATTAAATTTCTACTTATAATTGTCGTATTATATAATTTTTTTAACCCTTTCAGTTTTAATACGAAGAAAAGAATTCGCTTAAAGGGTGACGAGATAGAAAATATGGTTGCTCTGTAAAGTAACCAAGAGCAGTTATTTTTCAGTTTTATTCTGTGCAAGCCTTAGCCGAGTGGTAACGTGGGGTCTTCCTGACCAGAAGATCCCGGGTTCGAATCATATCATACCCGGGGGGGTCATATCAGTGGTTTGAGGGTAGGCGGGCGGATAGCCAACGGTAGTTGCTCGCTTCCAAGCTGAAGTGATATGACTATTTGACTACTTACCTTGAGATGTTTTGCATAATTAATTATACTGTAGTATTTCTGTATAATATATACTATTTTTAAAAGAACCAACCGACTACATATGGGGAACACTACTTTCTTTCATCCTCAAATTTACATCGATTTTGTTGTATCATATGTGAAACGGAAAGAACTATTCATTCATAGTAAATTGATATAAAATATTAACAAAAATAATCGGACGTTGGTAATTCTCACATGTTTTGAAATGTTTAAACAGGATGTTGGCATTGAAGGATTAAATACTCAGTGGAGTTAAGTTTGAATAAGTCCTTTTATAACCAGAAAGTTAAAGTCAAACAATACTTTGCTGCATTTACCCCACAAATTGCTTTTAAACAGTAGCAGAAAGAAATTTCAACCTTCGTATATTTGATTTTCGTTTGAAATCAAATAATTTTTAGGGGATTATACTATTTTAAACCATATAAATTAAAACATAAATATACAACTCTACAATAATTAAAGTAAATAATATTTATAGAAATTGTGCAAACAATAAATACACCATCGCTGTAAGATCATAATTCACAACAAAAGCTTGCAACTTTCATTCCGAGAATGTCTTCCTCAAGTGATGAAGAATTATTTTTGCTTGAAAATGTTGATTTGAAAGTGCACCGAAAGAGAATCGGTATACATGAAATTAACAGCGGAAGAGGAAGATTTGGTGAATACCACCATCTGTTTCCTCTATTAAAATTGGACAAAGTAGGCCTAAGGTTTTTTTCTTATATGAGAATGGAGTTGAGCACATTCAATTATATTATCAAAAAAATTTAAACTACTTTGGACAAATCCTGTGGAAACTGCTATAAGCAACCAATTCGTTCGGAGTTTTATACAATTTTATACATTTACGGAGTTTTGTTAGTCTATAATATTAAGATGTATTTAATTTTAATTGTATTTTATGCTCGATGTATATAGAACAGTTATTTAATAGTTTTACTTTATGTCTATATTTTAATACTGCATTTAATTAACAAAAAAACTGTCAGGCCACTATAATGTGATGATTATTGTGTACAGTAGTAAGTAAGAGGTTTTTATAAAACTCAACATCATTATTCAATGTAAATTTATTTCCGTATTCATGATGATAAAAAATATTTGAAAACACGTAGGATTTAACTATTTACTTTGCCTTCCCCAAAATCAACCGATTTCCTTCATATTTGGTATAAAAATAATCACGCGATCAAAACACAGCGAGTGATATATTTTGTTTTAAGTTTTTCTTTCAATTAAAAAAGTTTGCATAATGACACTGGGACAAACAGCAATAACTCTAATACAAAGGCAGACGACAAGTGCCCATCCCCAATGTCGCACAATAGGCCTAAGGGTAAGGGTTTTATTACGGTCATTTGGTTTTGCCTCACGCTGAGGTGAAATGAACTATAGACGTAACTTACAAAATTTCACAAACTATGTTAAGAAACAACAACATTTGGCCTAAAATGTTTGCATCACCGAAACTAATAAAAGATTTGCAACAGTCGGAAAAAAGTAAATAGGTGTGTCATACAATGTTTTTAATTAATGATTTTGTAAAATTTAAAGATGTAGGTATATATTATCCCTTTGACGGCCACGAGTTGGTCGGCTTACAAAAATAGTTCTGGAAACAGCCACTAGCCGAAATATCGGTTCAACAAAGGCAACTCCAAAACGGCAGCGAGACAATATATTGGTTTGATATTATTTTTAGTGATTACACACTTATTGTTTACTATTTTAATCAAAATTTGATTGTAGTGATTAAATCAAGATTAAGTTTTTTTATTTTCCTCTAAATTTGTTTTTATTTGTAAAATCAAATAGGCCTTTCTCACAAGGTAAATTTTGCTGATGAAGTGAATGAGCTAAATTTATTAAAATATTCTCTTGAAATTTTTAGCATTTGAACAGAATACACAAATGTATTAGAAAATAACTATTTTTTAGTTATACCTATTCCTATTTGACTCCAAAATAAAATAAAAATAATAAACCTATTAACCACCAAAAATAATATATTTTAAAAAGGTTAAATTTTTTTAGATCTACAGTATATATTGTTACAAGTAAAAAAAGTACAACTCTACTAGAGATTTTAGATTAGTTACACATTTTTTTACAACATCATGACAAAACAGCCATTTTCATCCTGGCCTTTTTGGCATAATAGTCCTGTTTAAATCAGTGGCCTTTTTAGGATCAAATGTAATTTTTTCCTGGCCTTAAAAGGATTAAAATTAAATTAGTAGGTATTTCAACACTTCAGAATATCAATTGTAAAATCCAGTGAAGTAAAATAACAGCTCTTTCAAAATCTTGAGCTGTTTAAGTCGGATAAAGTATAGGTGCCTAAATAAAATAAAAACTTTGAACAATGTAACACACTAGAATACCCTAGGCTATTGAAAAATAGGTAACTCTAAAGCAGGGTCCACACTAAGCCGCGTTGATGTAGACGCCCCGGGCGGCTTTTCCGGGTTAGAAAATACCGGCCCGGGCCGTGCCGATTCCAACCCGCATAAAGTAGGTACAGATCAAAGGAAGCCGAACCGAGCCGAACAAAAATATAGATTGGGGACGTGTCGAGCGGCTTCAGTTACAATTAAACCTCCGACCGAACTAGACGAATTATTTTATTTTCGACTTAGTTTGTTTAAGTAGGGTTTTTATTGTTCATTTTAAGTGATGGAGTGGAATGACGAACAAGTTTTAGTGTTAATAGACTTATATAGAGAACGTCGTCTTCTATGGGATAGTTCAGATTCCCAACATAAATTAAAAAACCAAAGACAGGACAGTCTCACAGAGATTGCTGTGTCTTTTCGAGTGGATAAAAATGAAATTGAGCGCAAATGGAAAAATTTAACCAGCCATTTTTGGAGGGAAAAAGAAAGAAGCTGAAACGAAAAGAACAGGGAGTGGCGCTGATGAGCCGTACCTTAGTAAATGGTTCGCCTACCAACTGATGAATTTTTTGGGCAATAAAAATAAACCGAGGAATACTCAGGATAGCACACAAAGAAAAGAAGAGGTAAGTTTGTAATTTCTATTTATTTAATTTTTTTAACAACTATGCTAAAAACTAAGTTCACTTTCCAACATACCATAATATGTTTTACTTGTTGTGTTGGAATGTCACTTCACCCTGTGGAGAAATAAAAAAATCGGCAAATTCATCTCTTACTGATTGAGCCAAAGTAGTACTTCTTCTGGGGACTCCAGAAAGGGAACGTAAAGATGAAGAAGCATCACGCCTCCATAATCCTAACGTAAGTTCCCCATCTTCCGTAGATTCGCTATCGAACATTCCTCTAGGGTTATAAACTGATTTTGAGGAGGTTTTGCGTAAAAAATTATGTAGGTAAACAGCAGCCATAGTAACTTTTGTTGCAGCTTCAGGTTGTAATGCCATTGGAGATCGGAATACACGAAAGCAAGCAAACAGCACTCCAAAGGCATTCTCAGAAACTCTTCGAGCCCTGCTGAGTCTATAACCAAATATCCTTTTCTTAGATCCTTTGTCATGTATTCCAGAGTACGGTTTCATAATATTTGGTGAAAGAGGGAACGCGTCGTCTGCAACTAACACAAACGGGGTTAGGGTTGTCCTTCCTGGCAATGCCCGTGGGGGAGGTAAATGTAGAGAGTTTTCTTCTAGAGCTTTCTTGAAAAATGTATTATTGAAAACGCCTCCATCGGAGATTCTCCCTTGACAACCCACATTAACATATGTAAAATTGTAATTGGCATCCACCACAGCCATCAAAACTATGCTAAAATATTCCGAGCCTGAATGAAAAGATGCTACTAAAGCGATATGTTTGCCGTCGATAGCACCGATGCAGTTTGGAAAGTTCCACTTTTCCTCAAATACCTCGGCGATTTCATTCCACTCTGAGGCATCTGAAAAATGAAAGTAAAAGAAAAATTAGTCATAATTTTAGCGAATTTTTTCTTTGTATATTTATTTATTTTAGTATTTATATTTTCAGGAAGATGGACCACAAGACAGTCAAGAAGAAGGCACTAACGACGACAGCCAAGTTGTTCATCCCCAAAATTCTGAAGACAAACAAGCATCAACGCTTTCCCCTTCAGAGGTCGCCGGAACCAAAAAAACATTCAAATCTCCAAAGGCACTAAAAAGCAAATCTGCAAGACGTCGATTAGTGGATAGTCCCGGTTCTTCCAATGCACTGGATGAGATCTCTTCAATCAAAAAGAGCGAACATCGATGATGAATATTCGTTGTACGGTGAACAGATAGCAATTAAACTGAGAAAGCTTTCTTCGCCCCGAACCAGGTTAGTTGTGCAGAATAAGATCAACCAATTATTATTTGAAGCTGAAATGGGATATCTTGAACATCAGCATGGGTACAATGTGCCACAAGTTAATATACGGCAAAACTCTGGACCGGCCAATCCAATGATTCCCCCAGACTTCTAACATGCCCAATCAAACGCAACCACCATTCTTCACTGACAACATGACCAATTCAATATCTCAATGGTTTTCGACGTCTGGATATTCCTCATTACCGTCGTCAATTTCATCGTATTCGCAATCGGCATCCCCGGCATCCACTAATTCAGAACTGTCCAATATGGACCCCTTCCCTCAATAGTTTTTAACTTTTGTACTCAATTATTTTTAATGATGTCAATAAAAGTACTATTCTAAATTAATTTTGTTTAATTTTCCTTACCTTAATGTAGTCTTGAAGGGCCTCTACAATGGCGTCACAAACTTGAGGTACGATTTTAGAGATACATTGTTTGGAGATCTTCAAAACATACATTAGTGAGTGGTACGAATCACCAGTCGCAATGAAGCGCAGAGTGACAGCTAATCGTTCGCTTGCTGGAATAGCATCTCTATAAGAGGTATTCTTTTTTGATATTTTGGGTCCAACCTTGTTGAGTAGCATTTGAAAGTCCGATCGCTGCATTCGAAAAAAGTTGGTGAATTCAACGTCATTTCGGTATTCCAAATTCAACGGGTCTTCTTCATCCAAAATTAAATCTTTCATTAATTCGCTAGCCCTGTACAGCTGCCGTCCTCTCCTAAGGCTCGGGCAAATCCAAAATCTTCTTTGACGTCTTTTTGGGGGCTGATTTAAAGCGAGTATCACCACAGCCATGGCTGACATAGGGACGTCATAGTTGGTAATCATTTTGAAAACACTAACACTTTAAGGACACTTTAAAAAAAACTTCTAAAAAGTACTCTTCAACGAAGTCACCAGTCTTGGTGTTGAAACTAAATAGCCTAATGTAGGTAGAAATAACCCGGTCGGCTTCGTTTTCGGTGTGGACGTCGTGCCGGCCCGAACGTACCCGCCCGGCTTAGCCCACCCGGGTCAACCCGCCCGGCCTACCGCGGCATAGTGTGGACCCTGCTTAGTGGTTGAAAAAATGTAAGGATAAAGGAATTGTATAAGTACCTGGACACACATTAATTTTAGTACAGTACAGTACCTTATTTAAAAAAAATATATTATTAATTTAAATTTTATTATAAATAATTTAATAGCAAACAACTAGAAAATAGTAACATAATATTTATTAATTTAAATAATATAATCTAAAATGCAGACAAAAGAGAGTAAAAAATAATAATTTTAAATTCATTCATTCATTTTTTTAGTATTATATAACTTGCTGTGGGGTCTTTGATGATATATTATTTGAACAGGGACCTATACCAATTTTCAGCTCGATGCGAATTTTGACTTTGTGTCAAAAAATATATTATATTCTCTTTGGTGATTATACACTATTATAGAGGTTATAAAATTAAGAATAAGTTTATATTAATGTCTGGAGGTGATAACATAGGATTACAAGTAGGTAATAGTTTATTAAAATATTTAAAATTATGCCATAAGTAACTTGAACAAGATTAGTAATCTTATTTGGATTATTAATTATTATTGTTTTGACAGTTAGTTTTAGTTGATTTAAAAGTACCTTACATAGCCTATTTAAAGGAAACTAAAAATAAGTCTAGACCTAGGCATTTTTATTTTCAATAAAGCAAAGAGAACATTCTATTTATAATAAATTACAGCTCATTTGCTCATTTTACTTTCTCACTATACTATAGTATAGAGAAAGTATAGTGATAGCAAAAAAAAAATCGATGTTGAGATTTTTGTGGAAATATCTGTTTTGAGACCCCCTGAGTCCAAAAAAGTGGTTTTTACAAAATGTCTGTCTATATGTATGTCTGTATGTATACAAAGCTAGAGCAAAAACTATTCGATCGATTTCAAACGAATTAGCACCAGACATGTCAAGTAGGCCTGTATAGATGCTCAAAAAACGGTTTTGAAAAATTTTGAAAAACAACCCCCATTTTGGCAAAAAAAACCCCATTTTGGCAAAAAAACCCCCAAAAAATCAGTTATTATTTTTTTTGTAGAAAAACGGCTCTAACGATTTTGATAAAATTTGCTTATTTGTAGCCTTTAATGTACCCTACCATATACAAAAAACCGCATCTTTCTAAAAATTCTCGTTTAGCTAATAATAATAATAACTGATTTTTGGGGGTTTTTGGCCATAAAGGGATTTGTTTTTCAAAAATGTTCAAAACCTTTTGTCGTGCATCTAAACAGGCCTAATTGAAGTATTTGGTGCTAATTTGTTCGAAATCGATCTAATAGTTTTCTATCTAGATAATAATAATAATAATATTTATTAGTTAATCTCTTATAAGCTGAGTTGTACCAACCAGGATCAGTTTTGATCTAGGATCAAAGTTGTATTTGATCTAGGATCTAGGAAAGTTGTATTGGTTTCTATTGCACCATACCTGGATCAAATAATTGATCCAGGTATTTGATCCCGGTTGATGCAACCCAGCCTTACTTTAATAAATCACCTCTCCTACCCCACCTACAATTAATTATGAAGTCACAGTGAATCTGTTTAATAATTTAAATATGTTTGTGGTTTGTGAGAAAGTATGTGCCAGTTCCTGGTACCGTTTATTGATTATAGCCTAATACCGCTTTATCGTCTAACGTAAATGTAAAAAATACTGCACTTTTTAACAAATACTTTTCTAAGGTAAATTTAAAAAAATATATCTTTTTGTCACATTAGATGCGAATTCAAACATCGTTTTACATAGCAATATGCAACATTTGATTCTATTCATATTATCTAACTCAAAATTAAAACTGTAACATGGAACACATTTCGCTATTAGGCCTATTTTAGTTATCTGCGCTTGCAAAGAGCAAGTTATTTTGCATTGCTGACAATGACTTGTGTCGCTTTCCGATAGAACCTAATGTCGGAAAGAAATTGAACTACAATTGGCAGCGCGGGAAACAGCTGTTTAGTTCACATGTCTTCAGTCGGCTTGGTGTGCGTGTGTTGTGCGGTTGAATTAAAAAGTGCTTCATTCTTGTGTTTATCGGTGTTAATAATTTGTTTACATTAAGTGATTTGTGTTTCAAGTGTCCTGTGTCAAATTGGATTAACGTCGGTACTTCAAGAAATATGTAAATAGAGGTGGTAAGTTGATTTGTCAGCCTACGTATTTTAGGTTATAAACAAACAGTAGTGATTAGAATGTTTTACAATAATTAATTTATGGATTTTGTAAACATATTATTTGTAATTTATACTCTCGTTTGATTTGATATGTAATGTTTATAGAACTGAATGGTATTTAATATCATACGGTATAAAGTTATTTTTAGGAACATTTTTTTTAAATTGAAGTTTATGATTGCAAAAATAGTTTCGCTTTATAAATAGTGTGTATCGGTTCTTTATATAGAACTCACCGTAAAATTACACAAGACTGCTGGTAATTTGATTAGTGGTTGTTAACCGTGTAGAAACCTCAAATAATAATAGGAAAGTGAAAAAACCAAATTTAATATAATGAAAAATCCATTAAAACACACAGACAAAAATAAGATCCACTATGGAAAGATTAGGGGGGTTGGGTATTAAATTTATTGAATTAAGCCTATATATTTTGCATGTAATAATAATTATTAGTGTGTTTTTCATACATCCACAGATCATTTGTTAATGTTCATGGTTTTGGGCTAATTTTAATTTGTAAATCTTCTAGGAGATTTCATGTTTCGGATCGTTTTATATCATAAAGCATCATTATAGTTAGTTCATTTTGTTTCAATTCTGGGCAATCTAGGCGCTAGGCCCAGGCTAAATGCCCTAAAAATGAATGCGGTTAAGATTTCTTTTGGTAGCGGCGGAGTTGTAAAATAATTAGGCCTCCAGCGTATTTTTACTTTTATCTACAGGTGACAACACCTTACGGATACAACAGTCATAATTCCGTAACTCTGTCATATTTCTCAATGAGGCGGGACAAAAAAAGTGCTGCCTCTCTGAGGAAATTAGGTAGGCCTAGGCCTAAGTATTTTTGTGTAGGCCATACAAGTTATTAATTTAGCAAATTATCCTTCATCATTGCTAACAAAATAAGAAATATGTAACTTAGGCCTATAGGCCTAATACATTTTCAAAAAATTATTATAGGCCTATACTGTGTCAATTATTATAATTTGATCTAGTCCTCTGTCATAGCTCAACCGCTATGGTACTTGCCTCATAAGCAAGACGTCCCGGGTTCAAATCCCGCGGGGGACC
>JAGFPH010006544.1:56396-77635 GCA_018207615.1 Philaenus spumarius | reverse complement strand
TTAAATATTTTTTAAGTTATTCAATTTTTACTGACGACATGAACAAACAAATTTTCACCGAAAAGATATCGGAAAGTAGTTTTTATAGGCCTAATCAGTAAAGGTATTAAAATTAGTTGTAACAATCTGATTTATTTATATTATTATTTAGGCTATGTTTTCTATATGTGGTTCAAATTTTATTTAACTCGGTTAAATATTTCTAGATTTGTTCTATTTAGAACCTGTAGAACACAAATCAGACCTGAATTAAACACTGACGAAGGCCAGAGAGTGGTATCTGCGCATGCGCTGGGTCAAGATGCGTGTGGCATGCATCGCCAAACACCGACCGATCGGTGTTCGAGTGGCAGATGCGTGGCGCAGCGCGATGCACGGAAGATGCGCCACGCCACTGCTATTTCAGTGTGTAGGATCCCGTTTAAAAGCATTGGTTGATTTTCGCGTGGCTGTAAGTAAGCTGCATGCCACGCTACTTCAGTGTGTAACCCGCCTAAATCTGTAGATGTATTTTATAAATACAGTTATCAAGCTATTGATATTATTAAGTACAAATATACACAGTCATTGTATACGAATATTACAAAACATTACAATCCTTATATATAATTCTGTAAGCGAAATTTTAGATTCAAAATTGTGGGAATTTGGTAAATCGGAGGATGATGGGAGAGGTATCAAATTAAAGGTATCGATTCAATGAACGAGGGAAAAATATAAGTTTTTTCTAAAATTAAAAACTAAGGGGTTTTTGGGGTCCCCGAAAAACGAAAAATCCCCATGAGAATTTAAAAACATCTGCTTTGTTTACATTAAAACATTTGGTATTAAATAAATAAATTAAAAACATAAAACAGCTGTTCTGTAGTTTACATTCAAACATTTTATCTATACTAACTAGGGGAGACCCCTGCGTGCTCCGCACGTCAACCCCCGATGGAACCTTCTAAAAAGATATGTTATGTTTTATTTGTAATAAACAGACTTGGGATTAACGATTAAAAAAATTAACGATTAAAATTAATCGTTAAAAATATGGGTAACTTTTAACTTAATCGTTAGTTTTAAAACTGATTAACTTTTAACTCTAAATCGTTAAAATATTGGTTAACGATTAAAACTAATGTCAGTTAATTTGACGGATGCCCGGAAAGAGGAAAACGGAGCGAGGGCCAGCCGATCTTTTGTCGTGGGGGTCATAAAACTGTCAAAACAGCCAGGTAGGGCCGAGGGCCAGTAGACTCCCCAGAGCGGAAGTGATTCAGGGGAGGGGTAAGATTAAATGCATAGAGTACGACTCTAAACTAATTTCTATAGAAGAGTTTTTAAGGTTAATAACTATACAAATATTATAATCATACTGTTATTGGCAAAATACTATGACTAAACAGTTTAGGTAAGTCCTCTAGTTTTTTTTTATTCTAATTATATAAAGTGATAATACAACGAAATATTATAATTATACAAATATTATAATCATACTGTTATTGGCAAAATACTATGACTAAACAGTTTAGGTAAGTCCTCTAGTTTTTTTTATATTCTAATTATATAAAGTGATAATACGACGAAATATTATAATTATACAAATATTATAATCATACTGTTATCGGCAAAATACTGTGACTAAACAGTTTAGGTAAGTCCTCTAGTTTTTTTTAATTCTAATTATATAAAGTGATAATACGACGAAATATTATAATTATATAAATATTATAATCATACTGTTATCGGAATACATAAACGATAATTAAAACCTTTCCACCCGCACACCCACCGCACAGTAGAACAGGTCACTGATCCTTAGCCGGCAGGCCCTCGCTCCGCCAAGCCTCTGGCTGTCAAATTACCCTCGTCAAAGTTTTTAGGCAACTGGCCCTCGGTCCTAGAATCCCGGAAAGATTTGTCACAATGGAAATGCCGGCTGTGTGGGTGGGCCTGACGCGACAACATTCAATATTCCTTAGTTTGGGTTATTTATTGCTTATTGGCAGGCCGGAAGGGGTGGGGTATCTAAAGAAAGATAGAACTAGCTATTAGCCCAGATATCTTATACCTGTGTAGAAGGTACCTGGGCTATTAACTAACTGTAACGTAAACAAACAAAACAACGCCGTTAACATACCCATCAGTGTCATTCAATTAGCCCTTGGTTATACGCATTCCATTATTACAGTTGGATAGTTTTGTCAATTTTGTATAAGTTGTTTAATTGTTTTGCCCTGTTATAGTGATTGACAGTTTAGATTTTATTTAGTGAATTAGTGATTGTTAATAGTGAGTTAGGTCTAGTGTAGCAGTATTTTAATTTTTTACTTTTTAATTTTAATTTAATTATGTCTTTATTGTGGCCAGTCATTTCAAAATTTTATGAACAAATGACAAGGGAGGGAAATAGTTTAACATTTAAATGCCTATTGTGTTTACCAAAATTTAAAACAATCAAGGCTTCAGCAATTTCTGCCTCCAATTTAAGGACCATTTAAAGGTAAGTTATGTATTAGCCGTTTTAGGTTGTTGCCTATCCAATTTGTGCCATCTATTATTGAGATTTGTGTTTTATTATAGGGCATACGTTCAAGGACGTTTACATATATTATAGGGCGTTTGCAAGCATTTTTTCAAAAATTCGCCAAATATAGTAATTATGTACCAATTCGAAAGTGGTCCGTAGCTTTTTTGTAGAAAAAGGTTCAAAGAATTTATATATGTCAGTAAAAAAGTGATAGATGTAAATTTTAAAAAGTTATTAGCTCAAGAAACAAAAAATGTTCAGTAATGAAAGGAAAAGGTTCAACTTTAGACCTACATAAAAAGTAGTAAACATTTTTGTATTTCTTTTTTCAAAACGTACAAAAGTTTTGTAATTTAGTTCTAAAAAAAAACTGTACAGTATCAATATATTTATTAATTTAAAATTTCTTGTAGAGTGTAGATAAATCAAAGAATTGAATTGAATAATTGTAAAATGTTGTTTTCTAAAAGAAATCAAAGTGGTTGTTTTCTAAAAGTGGTCCTCGAATCACAAAATGATATCAAACGAATAAAAAACTCGGATAGGTTCCGAAAAATTGGTTTGAATAACAAAACCGCAAATAGCGAAAACCAAATCTTATGGAAAAAGGAAGGTTATGTTCGTGACATATAGAACATTTTAAAACATTATGTATTAACAGGCAGTCCTTGTTATCGCGGTCCCGTTTTACCTGATTTCGCTTTTACCCGGTAAAAATAAGTCATTAAATGGTTTAGTTTTTAAACTGAGTTGTTTGGAGTGTAGGCTACAGTTGATAATTTCATAAGTTATGGGAGAGTTGTTTGTCATCTCACTCTCCCCTCAAGGCCAGGGAAATGACCTCAAGGCTCTTATTTCATAATTCATAACGGTACCATCTGTACCTCTACCCACCCCTACTTGCTCCTGTCATTGTTTCAGTTTGTCTATTTTTAGAACTTATTCTCTGTTTGAAGTTAGATTCTCTCTGCGTTTCAGATGAAACCAACTCAATAAACTTATTACACAGTAGTTCCATGCTACTAAAAATTTGAAGTGGAAAGTTTTTGTGTAGTTCTTTTTATGTTGTATGGCTTACTCTTTATCTTTTTGGTGTTTTGAACACAAATCTGAAGTTGCCCAATACAAATTAGTCAGCAAATATTAGAAATCACACAAAAAACACTAAACATTTTTTTTTTGCTACAGAGTTTTATCAGATTTTTTCAAAATTTGGATAATGTTTATAGTATAAGTCTCTAACGATATATTTTTATCATTTTCCAAAAATTACTGATTTTATATTATTGAAGTGAAAACTTCTTTAGCGGCGTTGGGCACTTTTTGCTTGGGGAAAAAGCATTGAATTCGCGA
Organism: Philaenus spumarius; assembly: GCA_018207615.1. Classification (NCBI taxonomy): domain Eukaryota; kingdom Metazoa; phylum Arthropoda; class Insecta; order Hemiptera; family Aphrophoridae; genus Philaenus; species Philaenus spumarius. The sequence goes on along the minus strand of JAGFPH010006544.1, from coordinate 73,767 downwards.
CCGTTACCACTCGAGATATAGTTATTATTATTTAAACTATTCGATCGATTTCGAACAAATTTGCACCAAACATGTCAATTAGGCCTGTATAGATGCACGAAAAAAGTTTTTGACATTTTTTGAAAAACAACCCCCTTTTTGGTCAAAACCCCCCAAAAATCAGTTATTATTATTACCTAAAAGAGAATTTTTAGAAAGATGCGGTTTTCTGCATATGGTAGGATACATTAAGGGCTACAAATAAGCCAATTTTTATCGAAATCGTTAGAGCCGTTTTTGAGAAATTTTGAATTTTCTCGTTTTTTGGCCATTTTTTGACATTGGTAAAACCCCTTAAAAATAAAAAATTTGAAAAATGAAAAAATGCCTGGAGATATTCCAGAACTACATCTACATACCAAATTTCATCAAAATCGGACCGTTGGTATGGTCTCCAGCTCTGTACACATCCTTACAGACACATGGACAGACACCACCAAAAAAACACTTTTCGGGTTCAGGGAGCACCAAAACAAATAACTCCACTAAAAATATTTTTGGGTTCAGGGAGCACCAACACAGATAATTCCACTAAACATTTTTTGGGGGTTCAGGGAGCACCAAAACAGATAGTTCCACTAAAAACTCAAATTCGAAAATTTGGACGAAAACAATACTTTCTCCATATATACTACGTATAGGATGGTGAAAGTAAAAATATAACCCATGCCCTACAAAAATATAATTTATATTTTCATTGCCATAGCAACCAACTACATAAAATAACAAATAAATCAGCTGATTCGGATAATCAACTTAGAAATACAATTTTAGGTTAGACCTAGTTTATTAATTTAATTGTCTTAGGCAATAACACAAGTTTTGTTTTCTGTACCTTTCGAATGATTTAAAAGCTTCATTACTCTCCTTTTATAAAAAATACTAAAAAAAGGTACTACAAATTTCCATGTTTACGAATTAATATAATGATCATTAAACAACAAATTTGTAATAGAAATAAAAGAAATTAAAATTTTGTTTCATGTTTAGAAATTTCAATTATTAATAATGTCCTAATAACTGCATTAGGTAAGCTAAGAGTGCCTATGTTTATATATGGCCTAATACGTGAAGCAGATTTTTGTGAACACAACTCCTCCCTTATTTCCAGACCAAATTTAATGTTTGAGTTCTCAAAAAATTCGTCTCATTTCGAAGTTTTGCAATAAGGTTTTAGATGGAAAAAATTCTTAAGCTTAATGGCGTGAGCTAATCTCAAAGGTCGGGTTTTACCCACAAGATTAACATGGAACGAATTTAAAAACATTTCTACACAAAACAGCTGTTTATAATAAGAACCAAACTAATCCAGCTCCTTTCGTGGAAGCAAATAATGATTTTTAAATAACAGATAATATAATTGATTCGGATGTCCAGCTTTTAGTACAAAATCATATTTTAAGTTAGGCCTATACTGAACCAACACATGTTTCAACACACACAAACCAATAAAAACTTACGTTAATTAATTAAAAAATAAGAAAAAATATGTTACATCCTAATTAAAATTAAATAAGACATATAGTAGACCTATTTATTAATAATATACGGTAATTGATAGTGAGTAACTTTTTGGTTGGCTTTTTGATTAAGTGTACACCTGAGTCATACTAGTTCTTTTAAACTTTATTATAACTGTTGTTATAAAATATACGAAATAATTTGATTTGAACATTTAACATGATTTACCATCTTAGTTGAGAGGTTTTATTAATCCTCCTACACCTTTATTATAAATAAAACATAACATGTTTTTAGAAGGTTCCAACGGGGGTTGGCGTGCGGAGCACGCAGGGGTCTCCCCTAGTAAATTACGAATATTGGTAATCTGATAGATATTATCGGTCAATCGGAAAGGATAGTCTTAGCAACTTTAAATCACAAAACAATATTTTACTATCAATTATATTTATTTTAATTTATATGTTTGTGAAATTAAATAGGAAAGGAAAACTTTTCTTACTGAACTTATGTTTAATACCTAATTTTAAATTTAATGCGTTCGAAATATTATTGTCATAACGGGTATTCATAACTGTATTGTCTTTGAATTTGTAAATTACAAATGTTACATTAAAACATAATTAGGTAGGTATTATGAATTTTGTTAAAGTTAGTTCTACCAAAATACATAAATGCATGCTACATTCATTTTTTCCTCAGATACATACAGTATTTAGAATAATAGACATGATAAAATGTTGTTTGGGTTTCGAAGGAGAGATGTAATGCTTTCAGTTTTAAGAATAAACAAACTGAACTGACCTCACACTCCCCCACTTCTTACAGGAAGATTACTTCCTGTAGATGTAGCCTGTTGTTACCTTCAAGCTCCAAGGTCAGTTCTATCTCGATTTACTCTCTCTCTTTTCGTTAAAAGCAATGCTCCTTTAGATTTAGAACGCTAGAGGGCAGCACATTATGAAGCACAAGTTCAAGTAGTGTCAAATGTGTCACGACAGGATGCGCTGGCGTATTCTCTCACCGTATAGTCCATAAGGTGGGATATCTGTATGTATAATCAAGGATAATACCAAGAGGAGATAGATAACTCAATGTTATAAGTTGAAACTATCTTCAGCGCTTCTGGAGCGACTGATGCACTCTAACAAAGAAAGTTTTACTAAACGTAGTACGTTGTATCTATTTTAACCGGTATTGTAGTATATAATTATAATTTATAGGCCTACTATTAAATCATTACTTTTGCAAGCCCTATTCTTTGACTACCAACTGTGAAATTTGTTTATTTTTTTAAAAGTCTATTAAATGACTAGAATAAAGTAACTAAAGTGCCATTTAATAATACATTTGTCTATAATTTAAAACACAGTAGTAATCTAAGAAAAATATTTAATTTCAAAAGTAATCACATAATATTAGGCTGTAAAAATGAAAATATATGTAATATTTATTTAAAATTATAACACTTATAAATTAACATATTATTATTTGAAAATAGCTTCGGTAAAAGTATTATTGAAATATATTTGACCTCTTGTAGGTAAAGAAATCTTATTTGTTAAAATGTACACTCAAATTATTTAAGTGGATGCACAATGGTCCTAATTAATAATGGTTTTAGACATTTTTAATCATACTTTGTCTTATGCATTATTTTTGTTGACAGTAAAGAAAGCACTAGAAGGATATTAAACAAATAATAACATTTTTTAGATGAGATAAATTTATTAAAACATTATATCACCTAGATATATAATCAATAATATTCACATAAAATTATCTTGAAAGGTTTATAGGAGCCGATGACGTTAGAGGACCTGTGACAAACATACCAGCCAATTATAATTTTTTTCAAACAAGGTATTACGTAATGTAAAATGTTGTTAGAAGCTTAATTTAAAAGAGCAACAAAAGGATAAAAAAGTAGAATGATGTGATAATTTGGCTTTGAATAAATAGGAGGAACTTAGTCGCCTTCCTGAGTTGTAAATAAACCTTTAGTTTGCATTGATCAAAATTTGATAGTTAGTGATACTCTATACATTATTAAATTATAAATTATACATTATAAAATTTGATACTATACAAATTAATTTATTAGTATACAAATCAAACTTACAGTGACCGATTTCCTTTACTTTTCAATAGGAAATTGAAAAAAGTGCTTAGTTTGAGCATTTAAGCACCCTTTAACGTAGCACAATTTAATTCTACCCATTTCTTACAAAATCATTGCTAACCGTTAATTCTCAAATAATAAACAAAACTAACAAAACGATTTATTCTTAATGACGTCATACGCAATTTGTGCGATGGTAGTGCTTCTGGTGGGACTGATGCACAACTGAAATTACATCTGTAACATGGAACACGTACTCGTTTCGGTTACAGTGCCTAGATAGAGACAGTGTGGCCATATGAAAGCGGCCGCCATGTTTTTCCTAAAAGTAATGTTATCTGCCATAAAGTATAATGTAATTTATTTTCAAAATACTTATAAAATCTTTTGTCTTATTTCGTAAAGGCCTTGTAAACAACTTTTTAAATGTTAAAAAGTATTTAGAAAGCAGATAAGTCGTTTAAAATGAAATAACCTTTAAACAAATAATGATTTAGCCTAGGTATCACATTTTTTATCAGCCTATGTGGATAGTTGAGTACAGACGTTAATTAAATGAGTAGCCCAATAGCAAAACCAGTCATATCCGTCTCAAATGATTTAGAGTTATTTTACAAAAACTGTTATTTACATTTCAGTAAGTGATCACTAAATGACTTTTATGTAAAAAAATGTATTAAAGCCATGTTATTGTCTGGTAATGAGCTGTATAATCTAAGAAGAGTAGACATTTTTATATTTGGGAAATTATAATTCACAAAACTTGTTTTGCATCTGTCAGTTGGATATAACGGTTTTTGCAAATGGACGGTCAGCCATCTTGAATCTTGCAACAGATGCAAAAGCAGTCAAAAACTTGACAAGAGGGTAAAATAACTATCATAAACTAATGGTTATAAGAATAATAGTTGTATTTAGTAAGAAAGATACAGTGTCACTGTATAAAATACTTAGTCTAAGTGATTAATATAAAATAAAGTATCAGTGCTAAATAAAATACAGTCTTGGTGCTAAATATAAGACACAATATCAGTGACAATAATAAAAACAGTCTTAGTGCTGAATATAAAGACACAGTCTCACTGGTGGATAAACTATTAACCTATTCATGCAACCTAACCTAACCTATAATCTTGAGCACTGACAAAAATAGACTTTAATAAGTATTTAATTTTTATTCAACAGCTTCATCCTCTGGTGGAAGTTCTAGGTCAAGTAGAACTTCACCATCATCTTCCTCATTATCATCAAGCTGTTCATTTGAAGTAAGCACTTGTTTGTAGTAATCCAAGTTAGGGTTTTCTCGCCACAAATCTCCAAAGTGAAGCAGTAGCAATGAGAGGACATCATTTTTCTTGGCCGGTTTTATTTCATTGCCCTTGGGAACCTCAATTTTCTCACTTCTTAACCAGTTCTTGCCTTTTTTTAGCAACTCTAACTAAAGCACTCTTCCTATCCTTAGATCTTGAAATTACAATCTTTTTTGCCTTCTGAAACTGGAAGTGCCATTTTGTAGTTATCTTATGTGTTGCCTCAATACTCTTTTTCCAATCATGTACTTGACATTCTTGTCCGAGATGTATAACTGTACAGTATTTCAGCATTAATTTCTCATACACATCAGGATTTACAATTACACTACTTGATTTGAATTCCCGTTCTAAGATACCAAACACTCGGTCAGGAGGTATAAAAGAATGTCCTACCATAGGAAAATACAGGATCACCTTTTTTACATTGTCAGGAGCTTCTGTTAACAGCCATTGGGAAATCATCCCAACCATAGCCGTATTCTTATTTTGTCCACCACAGCCATCTGAAAACAGTTTGACTGTGGTGACGCCATCAAGTTGAGAATTTTGAAGCCTGTCGTGTACTGCTGACACTATCTGGTTAGATGCCTTAGGAAATACATCCTCAGTCCACACATAACAAAATGTGTTTGTTTTATTTTGTTGCGAACCAGAAGATCCCTCACATATTGTAAAATTATAAAAGTACAATTGTCTTTTGTAATAAGCTGCCTGGTCAGGTATTTTGGGCATAGGCAAGTTTTTTTGAGAGTCATAGCTAAGTACGAGTTCATTACTATTCTCTTCTTTTAAGAGTGCATAGAATTTATCGGCACGAGCTTTGTGAGTTCTAAGCTCCAATTCAAACTGTCCCCTTTTGGTTTTATCAAGCTCAGCATTTATTTGGTTTTCAAGTCTTGTACATGTAGAACACTTGTCTACGTACTGTGCATTGAATCCTATATTAAAGTTTTCATTGAACACATTTCGAAAAAACTCTAAGTTTACTTTTAACGCTTCATCATCAAGAGCTTTATCATACATATTCCACATTTTGGTAATGCTAAGATCACTAGGCAGGTATTGGCGAACAATGTTTTTGGATCTACAATAATGTTTTTGTAAAGACTTAAAAGATTTGATAAAATCCTTTAATGATTGCTTTTTTAACTGATACTTTTCTATGTTCCTCACTCCACCCCTAGTTTCACGAGGTGTGATCCCTTGCTCCAGGTACTTTTGGCACAGATTTTGTACCCTGTTCCGGCTCTCCTGCAGTATTCGGAGGAAAGCTGCCCTACAAACCTTTATGTTGCTTATTTTCCCCTCTCTTTGCTTAGGAAGATAGTAGGTTATACTAACCTTTTTCCTAGATATACGTCCTTCTGGAAGACGGCTTCTTTTAGCTGACGACACTGTTACATGTTGAAGGATATAGTTTTTTTTTTTAGTTTAAGTCACAATCTTGGTAGTATTTTTGGTGTATTCTTCTTATGTCTTGTAAGGAGAGCTCCGAGCATTTAAATCCACTGTTTTCTTTATGTTGGCAGTTAGGCATTTGAGGAAACCCTTTAGGCCGGTGTCTAAAACCAAAAAAATAAGGTAACCTAAGTAAGAAAAATCTGACTGAAGCAATATTATTAATCACATATTTCAGTTCCAAAATAGTTAAAAGAAACCTGTTTATTATAAAAACATTTATTTAGAAAAAAACCTTAAACTTAAAAAATTAATGTTTACACTTACCTAGCCTTCTTTGCTACATTCCTCTTCCATGTTTGGGGGTTAGCTTTTCTCTTCCTAGACTTATTGTTAGGGGTTTCAGTAATAACTTCCTCGGTATTTATGTCACTGATTACTAACTCAAACCTAGTGTTTTTTGAGCTTAGACTACTTAAATCTGTCTCCATTATAAGCTAGAAGATTAAAAAACTAAAAGGAACTATGACGAGAAAAGCACGCATTAAAACTTTGTAACACAAGCACAAAAGAGAACACAGATGAATGTTTTTACCAAACATTACGTAGTTGATCAGGGGAGCCAACCCAATACTACTAAATTTCTGCAGTATTTTGACTAATAATATATTATATTAGGAACTCTTTCAAGCAAAAATAGCATAGTTGTAACAGATTAGTAAGGGATTGAACTTGTTTTGCTACTGTATTTAGAAGGCAGCCATTACTGCTTGTTGGATATAACTTAATTTGGAACTGTCAATGGATATAACTGATATTGCTTCTGCAGCCATATGGGATATAACTGGTCTTGCATCTTTCATCATTATTCTTAATCATTTTTTAATGTAATACAGGTTATTTTGGAACTGTTTCTCAACTTTAACATGTAGCAGACAAACAGCCGTATCCATAGCAACAAGAATCTCAGATTTCGATTTTTTTGGATAAAACTGGTTTTGGCATTGGCCGACTCAAATACAAACTAATAAAGCTATTTCAAGTATAAACAAAGTGCTATGTAAATCGCTGAGCTGAAAACACATAGGCCTATAAATATTCACAAAAAATGCAAAATTCTATAAAAAATAAATATACATAACAAATGTTTTAATAAATTTTAAACAATAGTTTTGTTGCTTAAAATTCCCCAGAGTTAAAGTTTTGTGGCAAGTTAATTACGAAATTTTTATTTACTGATTTTAGGTTTCAATTCTGTTTGAAAAGCAAAATCTTGAAAATGATTTCCTTAAAGGTAAAGTTGAAATTTTTCCTAACTTCCTGAATAAATTAAAATACCAAAAATTAAAAGTAAAATAAAACAACGAATAGGCCTAAATCAAAATGCTAAATTATTATCCTGTCGTTAATTAGCTTTTTTATCAATGGATAAATTTTACAAATATGAAATATTTTCAAAGTAACACTTTTTTTATTTTTACAATGCATTTATTTCCATCAGATTTTTTTGAAAATAAGCGGAGCAATTAAAACTTTCCTAATTAACTAATTTGTTTCTATTTCAATTGAAAGCTAATCATAAAATGTATGTCTCTAATAACAATTTAATAACGAAATTACAATTCTTTAATTTTGAGGTTAGGCAATTCAAGATTTTCAAGTTTAAGTTATTCAAGGCCAAAAAACAGGTTTCATTATTAATTTCCCCCATTATTTCACTTAGGCCTACTTATCAATGTGATTCTCGTCTTAGATTGTACCTACACCAAGACTAAAAGAAGAAGAAAAAATAACGATGCCAATTTAATTTGAAAACTATGAAAAACGTTGAAACTAAGTATGAAATAACACGGACGAAATTATAGGTTTGGGCCAAAAACAGTTCTTAAAATTGCGTAATAGTCTACTAATATTTATAGCGTTTATCTTTCTATTTATAAAAGGATTAGCCTAGGTTATGTACTTTTAAAAAAAATGTTGTAAATAAAAGACTTTTGGCATGTACTTCTGAAATATGCGAGCTGTAACGATTCAGTAGAGGGTGGCGGGAGTAGCCTATTCTGCTGTCATTTCCTTATTAATATGGTCCTATATCACATACTTCAACACAAATCGCTTTAAAATACCTATTACGTTTATGTAAAAGTAAAAACTAACAAATATCTGTTAAAAAATCGGTAACGTCGCTTTTAAACTAAGTGAACGTGAATGAATGTAATGTAAACAGATACGAATTTAGGAAAAACATGGCTGCCGACATCTCGACCAATAGGAAACAAGACCTCACTTGGCCACACTGTCTCTATCTAGTCACTGTAGTTTCGGTCGTTCAGCTGCAAATTTACATTTTTTACTTCCGGTCTTCCGGTGTTACCAACTTTTACCTCTGGAGGTGGAAGAACCCAGATACTGTATAATAAGGAAGAACCCAAGGTCAATAGACCTTGGGAAGAACCAACCCCGACGAAAACAGAAGGGTGTTGTATTGCTTACAACAGACAGATATTTCACTTTATGGGCTATATGGTAAGAGGCTATGCCAGCGCATTCTGGGTGAAAGTAGTCGTACTTCATCATTTAAAATCTTATAATGTGCTGCCCAAAGGTATCTGGGCTTGTAGGTTAATACATTAACCATAATATACATTATTAAGTTGCGATACCACCAATTATCTGATATTCGGTATCGATACCGTATCAAAACTGTGGTATCAATACCCAAGACCATCTACAATACATTTACATTTAATGTAATTGTAGATGGTCTTGCAATACCACTAGAATATCGGATTGCAAGTATCGATACTGTAAGTGATTACTACAGTATCTAATCAATCATTTTCGTTAAGAATAACTCAGAGTTTAATTAAATATTACTTATTTAATAATACTAAATATTATTGTAAGTCATAATCTATACATATAAAAGGCAAAGCCCTCACTCACTCATCATCACTAATTCTCCCACTTCCCATGAAACTAGAGAGATGAAATTTGGCATGTGTATACTTTGTGATGTAAATAGGAAAACTAAAGAAATTTCATTTTGATATTAAAATTTTTAGGGGTAATTTTGTGGGTTTAGGTGTAGTTTTTACTGATCACAGTTTCTCAAAAACCATATCACCTAGGCACTATAAATTTGGCACAAATATTGCTCGTAGGCACTAGAGGAACACGAATAACGGATTTAAAAATATTTGGCCTGTAAGGGTTGTAACAACCCCTAAATCAATAAATATTGTTTGCTATATATCTAAAAAACCTTACCTCCTAGGAACGTGAAATTTGGTATACATATTGCTCATAGGCACTAGAGGCACAATAAGAACGGATTTCAAAATATTTGGCCTGTAAGGGTTAAAAAAACCCCTAAAACAATAAATATTGTTTGTTATATATCTCAAAAGTCCTACCTCTTAGGAATATGAAATTTGGTACACATATTGTTCATAGGTACTAGAGGCACACTAAGAACGGATTTTAAAATATTTGGCCTGTAAGGGTTGAAACAACCCTTAAAACAATAAATATTGTTTGTTATATATCTCAAAATCCTTACCTGCTAGGAATGTGAAATTTGGTACATGTATTTGCCACAGGAGCAAGAGGCGAACTAAGACAGAATTTTTAAATAATTGGAATGTAAGGGTTGAAACAACCCCTAAAACAATAAACATTTTTTATTATATATCTCAAAAGTCCTACCTCCTAGGAACGTGAAATTTGGTACGCATATTGCTCACATGAGATAGAGGCGAACTAAGAAAGAATTTTAAAATACTTTTCCTTTAAGGGTTGAAACAACCCCTAAAACAATAAAAAATATTGTTTGTTATACTTTCCTTAAAGCTAGAAGGCTGAAATTTTTTACATTTATTTCTTACAAGATACATATAAAAAAATAAACCAGTTTTACATTTTGTCACGTTCTGCCAAGTGAAAATGTAGTAACAACTCCTAAAATTATAAATATTATTTAAATACCGCCTAGGAACGTGAAATTTATACACATATTACTCAGTGTATATTAGGTGCTAAAGGTGCACTAAGAAGGGATTTTAAAATATTTATCTTTTAAGGGTTTAAACAACCCCTAAAACAATAAATATTGTTTGTTACATATGTCAAACACCATACCGCCTAGGAACGTGAAATTTGGTACACATGTTGCTTATAGGCGTTAGAGGTGCGCAAAAAAAGGATTTTAAAATATTTTCCATTTAACGGTTGAAACAACCCCTAAACAATAAATAGTGTTTGTTATACTTTCCTTAAAGCTATAAAGCTGAAATTTTGTACATTTATTTCTTACACGATACATATAAAAAGTAAACCACTTTTACATTTCGTTACGTGCTACTAGGGGTGAAAATGTGATACAACCCCTAAAAACAATAAATATAAATTTTTAAACTTTCTTTAAAGCTAGAGAGCTGAAATTTTGTAAATATTTGTTACAATATACACAACACACAGATAAATAAACCAGTTTCAAATTTTATTAAGTTCTGTTAGGGGGTGGAATTGTAGTAACAACCCCTTAAACAATAAATATTTATTTTTATACTTTGCTTAAAGCTAGAAAGCTGAAATTTTGTACATTTATTTCTTACAAGATACATATAAAAAAATAAAGCAGTTTTACATTTAATCACGTTCTGCTAAGTGGTGAACATTTAGTAACAACTCCTATAACTGTAAATATTAATTTAATACCGTCAAGGAACATGAATTTTGGTACACATATTGCTCATAGGCGCTAGAGGAGCACTAAGATAGGATTTTAAAATATTTAGCCTTTAAGGGTTGAAACATCCCCTAAAACAATAAATGTTGATTTTTTACTTTCCTTAAAGCTGAAATTTTGCACATTTATTTCTTACAAAACACATATATAAAGTAAATGAGTTTTACATTTTGTTACGTACTGCTAGAGGTGAAAATGTGATATCAACCCCTAAAAACAATAAATATTTATTTTATTTTTATACTTTCCTTGAAGCTAGAGAGCTGAAATTTTGTACATTTATTTCTTACAAGATACAAAAAAATAAAAATAAACCAGTTTTACATTTTGTTACGTGCCGCTGAGGATTGAAAAAGTAATAACAACCCCTAAAAACAATAAATAAATATTAATTGATATTATTTCCTTAAAGCTAGAGAGCTGAATATTGGCACTTATAATTTTATAAAAATATTTTGAACGTAAGCAGATCAAAACAACCCGATCTATGCATTTGCATATTAAAGACGTATCTGGGTGATCAGCAAACATCCAGTTAAGACTGTGATTTACCAGTCTGTAGATTTAGTGGTTGAAAAAGAAGACACTTTTTACTCTGAATTTTTAATTTTTTTATTGATTTAATTTATTCAACACACATACAATGACGATTTACGGGCAACCAGTGAACAATAAGTTCCAAACTAATTGAAAATACATGTTATAATTCATTTTCGTGAAATAATAGATGAAAGAAAATGAGAGAAAAGTATTAAAATTAATTATGAATCATAGTAATAATGACGTAGCAAAAAACAAATTCCCTGTAGCGAAGCACGGGTTTTCAGCTAGTCTTCTATATAGTTTAGAAGACTTACACATGGGGACAAATGATTTACTATATTACTTTAAAATAACAATATGTACATAAACGTAATGGATAAGGATGTATATATTCCAGTATCAAACAACAGTACACCACCTCGCACTCATTTATAAACGATTTCATAATGATGTAATCATTTTATCACAAATCGGTGAATTGAAAAGTTTAGGTCAACTCATTGGCTACAACTTTCCCGCTGGAAGTTTGTATGTAACCCAAAAATAAAACATTTCCTCACTTAGTAACTTTTCCATGGCAATCTGTGATAATTCTAAAATATTTTCAATTATTAAAATTCGAAATACCTGTTAAAATAAAAGTTTTTTATACTGTTAGAATCCGTACTTTATGTAGATTAAGAATATGTAAATTTTATTTTACAGAAGCTTTTCCGTCGAGTTACAACAGCGAGTAAACGACAGCGTGCACACAGGAGTCCGCTGCTCTAGTCTTCGCAGTTTTCAGCGCAGTGACGTCAGAGTGAAACTGGCGGCACAGTGCCGAGATTTTTTTTGGTTTAACGTCCTGCTGTTTTGCACTTAAGGCTAATGAAGACGGGACCTACAATTTTACGTGGAATCCGAACCACAGAAAACGATGTCTGTTAAGAAACCATTTAGAAAATTATTCGGGGTCAATGGGAATTGAACCCGGAACTTTTCCATTGATGGTTGCCATGACGATTGCAGTGGCGTCATTTCACCAAAACGTTGGGGGGCGACGCCCCCCGACCCCGGTACGGGAGAGGGTCCGTTGGGTCCCCCCAAAAAATAAAAATGTTCACAATATAAAACATGTCATTTTAAGCTATTTCACGCTATATTGAGACATCCTTTAGGGGCAAACTTTATCTTGAAATGATTGCAGTTATTGGTATCTAATATAATATAGCTACACGTGGTGACTGAGTAAATTTTTGGGTACTTCCAGGACAGCTAGAGAGCTGCAAATTCAAATGGGGCAGTTGTTTCATAATGAAAATAATAGAGGGAAAATTGGCATAAACAAACAAAATAGTTTCTTTAATAAAATTAATTTAATCTTATAAGTATAAATATAGTTATAAAGTATAAAGAAATTGGAGACAGCTAAATTCGTTGCACATTACAAATATTTAGAATGAAATATTGTATACACCTTAAGTCCTTAAATTTAATTATGTATAACAGTATCGTACGATGAATGTAAAAGTCAATATAGACTGAATAGGCATAAAGCAATTAAACTTGAATTAATATATTGGCCAGAATAATACAGTAATAGGGTTAATGGTATGGAACATGAACTATGCCAATGATTATTTACTTTTATATAAACAATTTAATTAAAATACTATGACATTTACAGAAAAATTTGTGACATGATTAGCTTACAGATTATTTAGAATAAATTATAAAACGTGTCACATTCTAAAAGTGATCTACGTAAAAAAAATTTAATTCGGAGATAAATATAAAATTTTAAGTTAATAATTAAAAAACTAACTTATAAAATCATTTAAAAAGTCTTTATCTTACTTTAGCATTAATATAGCCATAGCCAACCTTCAATGTAAAAGAGCGTAGCGCCGGGTCTTCAAGGATGCAAAGTCGTTGACCAGCTCATCAAGGTCCAGTTGTCTTGTCTCTTCTCGTTCCACAGCCATCAACATTAAGGAGCAAAGTCTCTCGTCACCAGTAGTTGATCTTAAGTAACTTTTCACTCGCTTTAAGACAGAGAAGAACCTGCCGTTGCAATTGGTAGTGTTGCAAATATCTGTAGTACTTTTATAACTTCAGAGTAGGCAATTGGTAGACTACGCAGAATATTTATAAAAGCCAGAACACTGTCCTCAGTACAAACACTTCTAATGTGGTGCTTTGCTAGAGGCAACTGCAGTGTCTATTTAGAGCGTCTTCATCAAAAAGTCCTCTATAGTAACCGATGAACGGTTTGAGATGACCAGTATGTAAGAAGGTGTCACTGCTCATTTTGAAACAACTTGCCACTGAGTACAAAAACTCATTAGCTGTAAACCTTCTTCTGTCAAATTCTGACACGATTTTGTCCAGGACATCAAAAAATATTCTTTTCAGGTTGGTGTCACCTTCACTTGTCTCACAATGGTCCCTTTGATTGTGTCCCACGCTAGAATAAACGACATCTGATTGAAATTTCGAAGGAATGGCTGTTTTTGGTTTTTTTTTTGTTCTGTGTTCATTTCAATGTCATATCGTTCACTGAAGGTTTTGACCTTATTAACAATTTTGTTGAAGTCGTGGTCCGTTCTGATACTAAAGAGTTGTTGTCGAGTTCCCTGGATCAGATGAACAGCAGATGACAGATCCAGGGCGCTGCCTTGAACTTGTTCTGACAAATTTTAAGTTTGCCCTAAAAGGGTTTCCATTGTATGCAGGAGAAATATAAAAGTTTTCTGCTGAACCTGAGCCTTCAATCCTATGTTTCAGCCCTTTCCTTCTTCCCTTCATCCAATACAATTAAAATTGCCGAGTAAGTTGATCTTACTTTTTTTACAGCGCTATACCAATAAAACCAACGTGTAGGAACTGTTCGTTCTAGAGTGAGGACTTGTAGATGAAGTCTCTGCTGAGCTTCAACAAAGAGTTCATGACGTGTTGAACTGTTGGAAATAAAATTGTAGACATTTTGAAGTGTGCAGAAACAATCTTGAACTTCGCAATTTCCACATAACGCATGGACCAAAACTAAATTCAGTCGATGTGCATGACAGTGCACATACGTAGCATTGGGTGCAGACTCTCTCAGCTTTGCCTGCACCCCACCAGTTGAGCCACTCATCACACTCGCACTATCGTAGCACTGCCCTACGCAGAAGTTTAAATTCAGACCTTCATTTGTTAACACATTTTCAATTGTTTTTGATATGGTTTCTGCACTACAATCTTTCAAATGACGTAGGGCAACTGCTCTCTCGTTGACTTTACTCTCAGCATCAACAAATCTAATTAAAATTGCGAGTTGCTCAGACTTGGAGACATCCTTGGTTTCATCGGCCATGATTGAAAAAAACTTTGCTTCTTTCACTTTTGATAATATATTTTTTATGATTCTTGAAGGAAAAACTGCAATTAAATCATTTTGATACTCGGGTGAAGAGTAGTGGCCATATCGCCGACTAACTCTTTCCTTAAGGTGTGAATCATCTTCTGTTATTAAATCCAACAATTCTTTAAAGTTCCCTTTGTTTGAAGACTTTTCAGATTCAACATGCCCGCGGAAAGTCAAACCTTGCATTCCTAAGAAACGAGTGACTTTCAACAGAACTTTTACATGTCTCCTATTCTCTTCGATATCTCCAGAACGCTGGATATCAAGCAAAGATGCAGCTTACATTTTAAGAACACTGCGATTTTTTAACTCTCCCCAAGCTACCATTGAGCTTTTATGTCTATCTCCCTGTTCGTGTTGTTGAAATAGTGCTGACGCATCTTTCCACTTATGAAATCCTCTGTCAATGAATGTTCGATTACCAACTGTTTCACCTTGACGAACTGAAGTCGGATGAACAAAGTGCCGACAAGGAAAACAGTAGCATGCATCTTCAACAGCAGAATTATCAAGCCACTGGTATATATTATAGTACCGGGCGGCGAACCTCCTACCTTGACTATTTGCAGGGAAATCCATGACTGGTTGGACTGGATGGTCTTGAGGGGTGTGGCTTAATGCAGTTGAAGGAATCTTAGAACGCTGACCCAATGACTCTGATGAGGTAGATGGAAGATTTAGATCCGTCGCTATACCTTCATGGTCTTTGCCTTTGACACTTTCATCACCACTAGTATCTACTTTTTTCTTTCCAAAAAAAGATCGAATATCTGGTTTATTCTTTTTCATTTTAATTCAATGTACCTACTCAGAACGTGCAATAATAAATAACTGCCTGATCTGATATGAGAACTAACAACTAATTGCACATATTTACGCAAAGTCTCAAAGTAAAAAAAACTCAGGCCTGCCTATTAAATATTTATGTACCCTTCTCCCCTTCACTCTACACGAAACAAACAAGACTATAAAATATTTTGATTAGTAAATCCAAGAGACACTAATTCAATACACTTTTAAAACAAAACAGTAGCAGCGGGAGTACAGCGCGTCACGACCTTCACGTCATACTAGAGACTGAGGGAGGAAACAGGAAAAGGCACAGGGCGAATGACTCATGTCCTGTCCATGTCTAAAAATAGCAACGAGACAAGACAATAAACTGGAGTGTGGGGTAGGCGGGGCTTGTGATACTTTGAAAGAAAGCTGGTTGACAGACACAAATGTGTCAGTGGCTGGAATACGAAATTCCCAAATGTGTGTAACAACACAGTCACCTTTCATTGAACTGAATCATACAGTCTTAATATTAAAGCTGTATAGATACTTATAGTTGAACCCCTTATTGTTTAAAATAATTTAAATTAATGATATGTTCGAAAATATTGCAACTCTAAAGGTTGGTCTTTTCTGTTGTTGGGCATCATCATTACACGCCTATTATTTTAAACTTTCAAATTGTAATTTTAATACTTTTCAAATCTTGGGGGGCGCCGGCCCCCCTCCTCCCCCCAAATGATGCCCCTGGGCGATTGATAAAGCATTGACGCCTTAACAACCATGACCATCGTCACTCGGTTTAGCCCTTGTTATAGAGCCCTGGTTTGTTCATAGTTTTCAAATTAAATTGTCATCGTTATTTTTTCTTTCATTTAGTCTTGGTGAAGGTACAATCCACATTAATAAGTAGGCCTAACTGAAATAATTAGGAAAATTAGTAATGAAACCTGTTCTTCGGCCTTGAATAACTTAAACTTGAAAATCTTGAATTGCCTAACCTCAAAATCAAAGAATTGTCATTTCGATATTAAATTGTTGTTAGAGACATTGACTTTATTATTACGAAAAGGTATCTCACTTTTCGTTTAAAAATAAATTCCTAAAAAAAAATGTCTACTTGCTCTGTATTTAGTAGTAACTAGTAAGTCGATGAATATTTATGCAAGAAAATTAATTGGTTTAGTTTTAATATATGTAGCTGTGATTGTAATATTAGTTAGACTGTACTTTGATCCTGTTCTGCAAAAATATTATCTCAGAAAAATTTTAATTTTTCAAAACGAAACTGTCTAAAACTTGAGAATTTAATTTAATTAAAAAAATGTTATTATAACAAGTCAAATGCTTTTCAGATAGTCTAGCTACAAATTATTGAAAATTTGGTTCCTTGAAAATAATACAAAACCTTGACTTTTATTGAAATAAACCGCGTAAATAATGTAATTGAACTTCAAAACGGTTTTTGTTAACGTAGAATTGAACAAAGAAAATAATAGTGCAACTTTTTTGAAATAGCTTTATTAGTTTGTAATTGAGGCGGTAGCTGGAATAAGGGCCTATAAGCCAAAAGTATG
>JAGFPH010006544.1:0-46396 GCA_018207615.1 Philaenus spumarius | reverse complement strand
AAGTACACTACAATAAACACATACTAATGTATACCCCAATATTTTTGAAGTTATATTTCTTTGCGCACGTTGTAATCGGGATGGGGTGTCGGTCGAGAAACTGCGTCACGCGTTAGGAGTAAAATCCGGAAAGTGCCTTTTTATACCTTTTCTCTACAAGAGATTCTTCAAGAGTCTCGGTGGGTGAGTGGTTAACGCACTCGACTTCCACGCTAGAATCCCTGGTTCGATCCCCGGCTGGGAATTTTTTTTTTCAAAAATTATAGGAAAGTATACGAATGGCCAAAGAAGTATAACTTCCACCGTCTGGTCCGACGCAGACCCAATTTTTTTTTCGTAGTACTTGTTAGAACTTCAGTTTTGTTTGGTAGCCTTTGAAGTACCATAAATAAACTCAAATTTTGACAGGTATTAAACTAAAAATATGTATTATTGGAAAAATTTTGTTTTGTGTGTTTATTGTAATTTATTTCTTTCTTAACAATTTAGTAAAAAAATAATGTTGCTAGGATGTATAGAACCAGAGTAATGAAATTTTTAGCAAAGTATTGAAAAATTAGGGCCTGACTTGCAAAAAAATGTACTGCACGAGGGATCGGTCATGATATAAAAAGTCCCGTGTTGAAGGGGTAATTTGTGTTCGAGCTTCTTGAAAAATAGTTCGTTAAATACGTAAATCCAAAATTCACTATACTGCAGCAAAATCCTTGGGGCCTGGACTTCGGTTTGTTAAATCGCTATAGGTTAAATCGAGATATGACTATTATGAGATATGTATACCGACTGCAAAATGTTGTTGCCAATATTGTATAACATGAAAAAACTACACTCAATATTGAGAATGTTGTACAAATTTTGTTTAAGCCTTGCTGACCAACTGTGTTAAGCTTGTAAATGCCGTTACCTGTGAAACCATGGTCGGCCAGGCTCAATTAAATATTGTATTTTATTATTTCTTAGAATAGACTTCTACCACGTACAAGTGGTCAGTATATACATTTTATTGCATAACATCTTTAATTAAAGTTTATTCACATGTTTCTTCGTTCTAAAAACGGCAACTTGTTGCATCTCGTCCAAGCGCTTACGTTATACACGACTGACCCACAACATTTAATTTGTTTCAGATTCTGTGGACCTTCAGTATCTACTTGGAATCGGTGGCCATCTTGCCTGTTTCTGGTTTCCAAGACAGGGGAAGCTGAGAGTATTACATCCCATTACCTGTTTGCTTTGGGCGCTTACCGAGGATTGTATCTGTTCAACTGGATCTACCGTTATTACGCTGAAGACCATTATGACTTGATAGCCATTGTCGCTGGTATCGTTCAGACAGTGTTGTATTGTGATTTCTTTTATCTTTACATAACGAAGGGTGAGTAAATCATTTCCTTACTGTACAATTTAGGAACTGCTTGGTATTTAAACTCTAATATTGTTAAGACTACGTATCTTAAAAGACATAATCTCAACCCTTATAAGATCCCTAAGTCAGTCTTTTACATTTGAGTTTCTCAGGAACAGATAACTAGGTATAATTTATAATTATTCACAAAACAAACTAGACGATTTTATAACTAAACTAGGGGAGACCCCTGCGTGCTTCGCATGCCAACCCCCGATGGAACTTTCTAAAAGCATATGTTATGTTTTATTTATAATGCCTTTTATATATAGAACCCAATACAAAACCATTTTTAGGAATGGCAACTCTTAAATTAGTACTGTTTTCAACTATAAACTAAATAGCTGACCCGTACGGCATTGCCCGTGGTAGTTAGTATTTTCAGTCTTTCTAACGTAATTGTATTCTTTTTAAGTGTTCAGTCAGTGAGTGGTATTTGGCTTTTATATATATAGACCTTAAATGATAAAAGCACTATTGTCATAATAATAAAAGATGGGTCATTCCATGGTAACTAACGTTACTGTCTCAGACTGTTTTAACTTGTTTAAATTAAAAATAAATATCATAAAATTTATATTTTTATCTCAGGTATTTTCTTGGAGAATTACCCTTCCAATGATATTTTTTAATATTTTATAGGACAAAATTCATCTTAGTTATGAAGGCTAAAGTGGGGTAACTAACGTTACTATAAAAAGGATATCTGGAAACTTACTGTAATTTCAGAATAAATTTTTTCCTTATATAAATGTGGTTTAAAAAAAATATATATTTAGTGATTAAAATTTATTATGGTACAAATACTATAAAATCTTCAGATATATATATTTAAAAAAATCTTATTTTAGTATAATTGGTCAAAACTTGGCGGTAACTAATGTTACGGTAACTAACGTTACATTTGTCCTTAACAATAAAAACGGGAATTTAAGGTGTTAATTGGGATAAACATTATATAATGATATTGTTTGAATAAATTACTTCACTATTCAAAAATACTAAAGTGTTAAAAAATCTATTTTAGGTTGCTAACACACTTTTTGTAACTGCAGACCAGGTAATGTAGTTACATCTAAAAGTACTCTTATCAATGAAAACTAAACTTTGATTTTCCAACAAAGGTGTGAAATAAGACATATTAGGCACTAAAAAGAACTTTATTTTAATATGAAAAAGTGTAAAGCCCTTACTTTTCATGTTATAATCACTAGAAAAAAACGGAAACTGGCCTCAAACAAGGGGTGTAAATGGACCTGTCTTTAAAAAGTTTATATCTATCTCCATTATAATTCAGAACAAAATGTGCCATGATAACTAATGAAATGAGTAGTTTTTAACACCATAAATAGTTAAATGTTCATTATGTTTCACAAATAAAATGTATAAGAAAAATCTAACTCGTGTAATATAGGCCAATTCTACAATCAGCTTTATAAAAGCCTACTTTTCATCCACTTCTATCTCTTTTTCAAAACTAAAATACATCCTTTCCCCATGAAACTCAATTCCTGGTGTTGGTAAAATTTCTAAGATCTGATGGAGCTTGATGTATGGTTCTGCTTCCTCGGTATTTACCCTGAATAACCTACTGTAACTGTTAGCAACTTTGTTTAGACAGAGAATGCGGACATCCAATTCACAGTCCACTGATGTTTGGAAAATTGCAACATAAGTATACGACTTGCTGCAGTTTTCATGGTCAAACGAAACTTTTACAAAAGTTCCATGTTTAATATCATCCTTTTTACTTTCTCCCCCTATACCATAGTATATGGAGAAAGTATTGTATTCGTCAAAATTTTCGAGTTTGAGTTTTTGGTGGAAATATCCGTTTTGGGTCCCCCTGAACCTAAAAACGTGGTTTTCGGAGTGATGTCTGTGTGTGTGTCTGTGTGTCTGTGTGTCTGTGTGTCTGTGTGTCTGTGTGTCTGTGTGGATGTTATCAGACCTAGAGCCTAAACCAGTCGTCCGATTTTGATGAAATTTGGTATGGAGGTATTAATCCACGGTATCTCCAGGCGTTTTTTTCATTTTTGTGAATTTTTTATTTTTAAGGGTAATTTTCCCATAAAAACCCTTAAAATAACGGAAAAATCAACTTTTCTCAAAAACGGCTCTAACGATTTTGATTAAAATTTTATAGTTTATTAGGGACCTAAAGTACTATAAACTGTAAAATTTTGATCAAAATCGTTCGAGCCGTTTTTGAGAAAAGTTGGTTTTTCCGTTATTTTAAGGGTTTTTATGGGAAAATTACTCTTAAAAATAAAAAATTAAGTTCCTATAATGAGGGAGAAAGTATGTGTCAGTTTCCTGATACCGTTTATTGACTTCACTTCCCTCTTGCTGTTGAATGACTATGTCTTCATTATCAGAATCCGAACTGTACACTAATGAATAAATGGACCTTGTATTTGATTGAGATTTTCTTTTCTGCAGAGCTCTAGTTCTCTTGAATTTAGCATCTCTTTGGTAAGGAAGTAAGTTTTAAGTTCATTTTTTGCCGTCAACTCCATGGATTTTAGAGATACCCTTTACATTGGGTGCAGTTTTGAAAACTGATTCGAGGTTCAGGTTTTTGTTGATTTCTAGAATTTCTTGATCATTCATCAAAATTACTTTAACTTCACTTGCTACACAAGCAGCATCACAGAACTGTTGAGCATTAAACACAAGACATTTGTTTGTCAGTACTTGTTGGCACACTGTGCCCGTTTAATTGCACTTACCGATGCCATCAACAGGTCCTTTGCCATGTGAAGTGGCAAAGTAATTCCATACAATTTTCTTGCCTTTGTTCTTCTGGAGGGTTTTAAGGGCTGCAGCAATAAATCTGTTTTTAAATTGACTGCTAGGACCATCACTCCATATACTCACCTCAATTATGTCTTTAGGTAGTTCATCTAAAATTCTGTTTACATACGCAAGAACTGTATCTTTTGATTGTGTTATGTTGTCTGAAACAACAACATAAGGATGTTGTTTTCCTCCAAACCAGATACTGCAGGTAAATAGGCTAACCTGGGGTTGCCCCCAATGGTAGCTTTGGATTTCGTCTTGTGCTATGCATGTATAGTTTTCTGAAAAATCAAATTGGATCAAAGCTACAGTGGGGTCAAAATTTGTTTGCGCAGCTTCTTCCCTTTGCTTATTGTAGCTTGCCGCCTGCTCTCGTTTGGCACAAACATGTACAAAAAACTTCCGTGAAATTTCATCCAAGAATGTGATTAGTTCTGCCACACTACATTCATGTACAACCTTTGTTAGAGATCCATTCACCTCTTTCCACATAATCCAAGATGTCTCGTTTTCATAACAGTCTTCTCCATCAACTTCCTCCTGCATCTTTGTAATAAAAAGACTCTTACATTTCTCACACTCACCTAGCCAACACTTCTGTACTGCTGGAATGCACATGAACATTTCACAAAATTTGAAAGAATATTTTGGGAACGTAGGAACAACCTTGTGCAAAGCAGCCACTGCCATCATAAAGTTCTCATGGTAGACACAGAGACAAACATTGTGTGGCAATTTGTTGCTCAGTTTGACATGTTTTGGCCGTAATTCTGCAAATTTACTTTTACCAATTTCAAAGCCAGTTTCTGTTTTGAATAAAGCATGAGCTTCGAGTATGGAGTAGCATAGGTATTGAATCTGTACTTTTTCTTTTTTTCCTTCACTGTTTCTTAAAGATATTACATCCTTGATTCCCGGAGTCTGCCTACTAATATCTTCCCTTACATAAAATGTTTTTACTGATTCTATTATTTCATTACTAAGAGCTAAGGAGTTGCTTTTATGTTGATTGTCATCTGGATTGGCAGATTTATCATGGCCACTCTGGTTTGATGTTGTGGGACTACCGACAACTGCAGAAAACAAGTTTTTGACAACACTTTTCCTTTTTCTTGGTGATTTTGGTAAAGCTTTCCGCACTCTGGCAACAGCTTTACCTAAGGAACTACTATTTTTATAGCCCACTGGAGAACCCGCAGCTTTTTTTTTCTTTTTTCAGGCGTCTACATTTGGAGACTCTTTCTCTTACCTTTTTTCTTTCTTCAATTAATAGTTTTGCTCTTCTTTTTTTACCTAACTTTTGGAGTTCTTGCTTTTTTCTCTCCCGCACATTTCTCATTTTTTCTTTTATTTGTCTGTTATACTCTTCATACTTTCCTTCTTCTTTTAACTTAAGACACCTCCTTTTCATTTTTTCCGCAGCAGTCAAAGGCATCTGAAAACAGTACACAATTTTATTGTTTTCACCTAGTAAAAACTTACCGAAACAAGTTGCCTACCAGAATCTTGTACATGTTGTGTTGAGGACATAAATGGATGATTTGTGTAAATGCCATGGATATAAATCTAAATTGTACAAAATATATTTATATATCTATTGTAACACCACAACCTACTTAACCCTAGAACTGCCAATACGTTGTTTCTGTAGTACCGGGCACGTTTTTACACTTTTGCAAGCTTTTAGTTATAAATTGTAAAAAATATTTATATTGCACAAAAAATGTATTATTATATATCATTTTTTTCCTCATAATGTGTACTATTTGGTAGATATCATAACATTTAGATCAATATATCTGGAAAAAAATTATAGCCTGAATAGTTTCAAAAAATTTTTTTGTAAAAAATAAAGATTGACGTAACCACTATATCTACATGGAAGCTCGAGGTTGTTACACATATTCTGAGATAGCCATTTTATTCATTATTTTATGCAGAAAAAGAAAATATATAGTTTACAGCATTTTTTTTATAAATAAATAAATTAGAACAATAAAAAGAAGAACACGACAAAAACCATAGAAACGGGCAAAAAATTACTAGCCTAATGTAAATAAAAATTATTACAAAAAAAAAATAGCTGATATATATGGTACTCACAATAGTATTTACAACTAAATAATAAATAAACAACTAAATAATTTAAAAAAATTTCACTCAGATAAACTGAATAGTTTTACGCGCACAAACAACATCAATCACTTTCACCACAACAACTGTATGTAAACAAATGATTTGTGTCGACTCGACTGTGAGTCATTTTATTTCTGTCTATACATACGCACCAGCTGACTTTTTATACCATGTCTAATGAAAAAAGAAAGCTTTTAATCTGCTCTTTCCATCCATATCTCATATGACATATTTGGAGAAAGATTAATTCATACAAAGAACAGATGTTTTAAATCATTGATTTTCGACGATCGGCAAAACGGCTCCGGTTTTTAATCGTCGATTATCGACGTTTGGCAGATCTAGGGTTAAAATAACATTCAATGAATTAAACAAAAATAAGTTCAAGGCTAAGATTTAGGCTTATTAAACATCACTAGCCATCACAAGCAAACGTTAGGCCTACTAACTAGGCAAGACATCCTTAAAGTAGCTGCTTGCATAGGCCTTTAGAGGCAATGCATAAAAACGTTCTTTTAAAATAACTAGGCCTACTACTTATTTTACAAGTTTCACAGACTTGGAAGTAACTTATAATCCTATTTTCAGCAGATATTAAGCCACTATTACATGTACAATAAATAATTTTTTATGAAATAGCTGGAGATAAAAATTTAATAAATCCTTATTTTAATATTTATTGGATGAGTTGTTAAAAAAATTAAAATATTAGGAATTAATTTGGAAGCAAACTAATTAGTCTATGAGTAAAAAAAAGTAACATTATCCTTATTTATTCAAGTATCTCTCATATTCTATTACCTAAGAAATTGGTAACTAACGTTACACCAATTTAAATATTTCCAAAAACTTAAAGATCTTAAAAATGTACATTTTTTATATGTAACTTTATTCAGTTCATAGTAATACATTATGTGAGGTCAATAATAATGCAAATACAATTTTTAGAAGTTTTAAAAACCAAACATATAAAATATGTGGTAACTAATGTTACCAACGATCCCTTGAATTGATTATCAATGCACTTAATTCAAAAATTAATTTAAATAGGTACAATATATGTTTTCTCTTACCTTGAGAGCTGTTTTCAATATTGTGCAGGTTAGTTTCAGTAAAACTTAAAACTAACTGATTAAACTTAGCTTCAAAATCTTGTTATTTCTTGATCCCTAACCTCTTCAACAAGGTTAGTAAACAAACAGCTGACTAATTGTTAAACCAGCTGAAATAAACAAAAATAATGTGCCTAGCAAAGCAATGTTCTCTAACACTTTGGCAACCTGAAAAGATTAAAATTACCTCTTTATTAAAAAAAATTAAAAATATTGTTTTTGTCCCCATTCTCATGGAATGACCCAGATGTGAAATTATGATTTTAGTAACTTTGATCCCCCAAACCCCTCCTAAAATTTCAAAATTTTTCATACCCTTTCTTAGTGAGCACCTATGGCCCAACATAGGTAACCTCGAGCACTGGGGTTACTGGAGGATGATAGTCACTGGTGTAAGACTCTCGAGAAAGCTGCACTATCAAGATCTCCTCACAAAATACGTGTGTTGTTTGCAGTAACGTTGGTGTTCTGTCAAGTTGCTGATGCCCTTAAACTCTGGGACAAATACAAAGAAGCAATGTCAGACGATGTCAAAATAAGACTTCAGCAGCAATGTCCAGAAGGAGTGCAGGCCGGCGTGGCTGTTGTGTACAACAAGACCTTGATGTTGTTGGAAGACTTGATATTTGCTATGTCTGGCCATCATATACAGCAATACAGTCTACCCACTTCTTCTGTTCAAAGAGTTTATTTTGCGAATCGTAAGTTAATGAGAGAGGTTTCTTATGACGTTCCAGAGATGTCTGAGTTAGTCAGAAAAAACGAGTCAACTCTAAATGATGATCAAAGGCATGTGTATGGCACCTTAATAGCCAGCACAAATTCTGACCATGGACATCTTTTCTTTCTTGATGCTCCAGGAGGTACTGGAAAAACCTTTCTCATTAACTTACTGTTGGCTAAGATCAGAAAAGAGAAACACATTGCTATAGCTGTGGCTTCGTCTGGAATTGCAGCTACCTTACTTACTGGGGGGAAAACAGCACATTCGGCTTTGAAGTTGCCTCTAGACCTCAACCGCCATGAAACCCCAATTTGCAACATTTCAAAGCAGAGTGATATGGCTCATGTTTTGAGGACTTGCAAAATTATTTTGTGGGACGAGATTACAATGGCACATAAAGGAGGCATAGAGGCACTTGACAGGACACTAAAGGATCTAAAGAATAATAGGAGCTTGATGGGCGGAGTAACCGTACTTCTAGCTGGAGACTTTAGACAAACCTTACCTATAGTTCCTAGAGGAACTCGAGCTGATGAAGTGAAGGCATGTCTAAAGTCTTCGTACTTATGGCCTTTGGTGAAAACTCTTACATTAAAAGTTAATATGAGAGTACAAATGATGGGCGAGTCAGAAATTGAAGAGTTTTCTAACCTGCTTTTACAAATCGGGAATGGTCAAGTACAAGAGGATAACGGTAAAATATGTATTCCAGATACCCTGTGTACTGTTGTCAACACAATGAAAGATTTCACTGAGTACATATACCCAAATTTAAAGGGAGTCCCTGCCATCGATCCGTCTTGGCTAAGAGAAAGAGCTATCCTCACTCCAACAAACGAGTATGCGACCAACATTAACAACATCCTGTTGGGTCGGCTGCCTGGAGAGGAGATAAAGTACGAGTCAGTAGATTGTGTGGTGGAACTGGAGGACGCAGTTCACTACCCAGTGGAGTTCCTCCATACACTTAACCCATCAGGGATCCCACCTCATAGCCTCCGTTTTAAGGTGGGAGCACCAATCATGCTGCTCCGAAACATCAATCCTCCAAAAATGTGCAATGGTACCAGACTTCAGGTGAAGACGTTATCTAAACATGTGATTAAAGCTACCATCATCGCAGGCGCAGGCGAGGGAGAAACAGTTTTTATTCTGCGAATCCCATTAATTCCATCAGATTACCACTTCACTTTTAAACGTCTACAGTTTCCAGTTAAAGTATGTTTTGCCATGACCATAAACAAAGCTCAAGGTCAAACGTTAAAAGTAGCTGGTGTGGATTTGCGGCAAGATTGTTTCTCCCACGGTCAACTCTACGTTGCCGGCTCCAGAGTTAGCTCCTCTAAAAACCTGTACATATTGCAGCCAGAAGGAAAAACTGCAAACGTTGTGTACAGAGAAGTACTACAGTAACGAATTTGATTTTAATTGCCTAACTTACATCACAATGTATTGTTTTAGCTTATATTCGTACTTAAACATTGTAAATATTGTAAAATAATTGTAAATATATGGTCTCTAAGTTTGCTGGCCTCCCGTGGCGAGACTGGATAGCCATTTTTATTTCCACACAGAAAATGGTAAACTAACAGACAAACAAAACATATAAAAAAAGAATTGGAATATATAAAATTAGTGGTGCATACAACCATAAAAAACGAAAAAACTAATTTTAAGTTATTTCCAATCTGACAACAAATGACATGGTTTAAAACTTACGATTCATATCCTTATGACACATAAAATTACCATCATTTGTCGCATTTATTTCACCAAAATTATGCAATAGCGAAGCATTGCCGGGTCAGCTAGTCACGTTATGTTTGATTAACGTGATTGTAGTACGTATTGTAGTATTGTGATTAATAAAATGAATATTAAAGTAATTAATTACAACAGCAGTTCAGATGATGAGTTGATTGAATTAATTCATAATTTGCCTGTAAGAAACTATAAAATAAGACTTGATGCATCAAATTTTATTCTGATAGTGAATTTACAGCTAGATATAAAAAGAGACAGTAATTTTCATTATGAACCTTATCCCAGAAATTGAAATTATTAAAAACAGAGGTAGGCCATTATCAAAATGGATCAATTACTAATTGCACTTTGTTTTTATGCGACTGGTACTTTTCAGAATGTGGTGGAAAACATAATTAATATTCATAAAAGTACTGTGTGCAAAATACTGAATAGCATTTCCCACTATTTAGCCTCGTTGAGCCCTCACTTTATTAAAATGTCACAAAGTGAGGAAATTTTGCAAACTACAATTTTTTTTTTTTAATTCGAAGATTTCCTTGGATTTATAGATTGTACTCAAATTAAAATACAGTCTCCTGGTGGACCAGATGCTGAGCTGTATCACAATAGAAAAGGAAATTTATCAATAAACGTCCAAGTAATTTGTAATGCTGCATTAGCCTTTACAGAAATTACAGCTAGATGGAGGGGTTCATTCCATGATAGCACAATTTTTAATTCACCAGCAGTTCGTGCTGATTTAGAAGGAGGGTCGTACCGTAATAAAAGCTGCTACTTGCTCCGTGCTCGGAGATAGCGGTTACCCAGCCTTGAGATTTTTTACCTCTCGAACACCTGAAGTTTGAACAGAGTTGTAATCTTCTTTTATACGCTCTCAAGCCTTGATTTTTTCTGTTGTAGATATTTTGTCATTTTCTATTAAGGATTTATACTTCAAAGAAATCTCAATTTCATCTTTTTCCACATCAGATTGTTCATTGAACGATTTATCAATACGACTGAGAAACCGGGCCTTACTCATACATTTTTTAAGCCTATAGAGTAACTTCTTAACAATCTCCATATAAAGTAAGCTTAAAGTCTTTTACTTATTACCTGAAGATGGACAAATGCCGGAAACTGCAGTTGTACAGTATGTGAAGGTTGTATAAAAAATTATTTGTCTGCCATATCAATTTGAGGTAAAGTTATGCAAACTAGTTATAATATACAGTAGGCCTAATTCCTAGGATCTGATCATTACATATTTATGTAAAAGGGTGATTATTAAATGAATGTTAACTTTATTTTACATAATTTATTTGAATTAGGTAAAATTATCTAATAACAAGAGATTTATACCACTCTATTTGAGGTAACGTCAGAGAAGGCTTCATTTTGCTCAATGCAAGCAACCAATGTTTTTGTTCAATTTCTTCAACAAACATCCCTTCTTCCGTCAAAGCCCAAAGTCCAGCCTGAAATAATTAATCAATCAATTATTTGTGAATTAAATATAACCACAATTGATAACCATCAAGCAGGCAGCACTGGGGAATTCTAGACCAACTCTGGGATTTAATTTGCTTGTTGTAAGATTTGTTTTTTCAGAGCCCTTGACATATATGTGGTATAGTCATTTACAAAATAATACATTGAACTGAAAAAGTCATATCACATAAATAACTTTTAAAACTAAAATAAATAAATATTTGACATTCATATAAAAATAATATCATATGAACAAATCGTTAGGTCAGAATGACAAGGTTCTAACTAACAAAATTGCATTTTTTTCAGCTCTTGGCGTGACAAGGTTCTATCTGAATTCCACTTTATTTTGCACTAACTCTTATTGCTCTATTTTGCCTAATAAGCCATTTGCTAGAAGTACAAAGTTTTAACTGCATCATCTTATATATAAAATTCTCGTGTCACAATGTTCGTTCCCGTACTCCTCCGAAACGGCTTGACCGATTCTCATGAAATTTTGTGAGTATATTGAGTAGGTCTGAGAATCGGCTAACATCTATTTTTCATACCCCTTAGTGATAAGGGCTACGCCCCAGTGGCCCTCAAAGTTTCAATGTTAATCTTATGGAAGGTCAATCTTAAGGAAGAAGAAGAAAGATTTCTTTTGATTTTATCATGGGCACAAAAAACAGCTGTTCGTATGAAAAGCTTAAAACAGCTGATTTGGATCAAAAACTGAATATAATTTTAGGTTAGGCCTACAATGAACATTTTTTTTTACAATGAACTAAAACACTTGGGCTAATTATTAGTATCAGGTTGATTTGTCTATCCGTGCAAAGCCGGGTCGGGCCAGCTAGTATGTTTATAAATATTGGGAATGAAATGGTTCTATTTGGCTGCTGTAGATTTCCATATAGTACAGATAGAACTTTGCTACTATTTCCAACTGAGAAGCGTCTATCGCAAAGAATAACACGGTTGTATCTGGCCTGTTAGAACCATTTCAGTCTATCTTTTTAAAAAGATTTTAAATCACGGAGGTGGACAAGGTTTTAACTACACAACACATGGAACCTTATAACTACAACTAAAGAAACTTGCAGTGTAAGCTAGTTAGAATGAAAAGCTTGTAAGTAACATATAGGACCTTGTCTTCTAATAATTTTTAAACTTTTGTTAAAGACAAGGTTCTAACTGTAAAAAGGCAATAATAATATCTAAAAGAACTATCATCTATTATCTAATATTTAAAAAAAAAGTATGTTCATATTTACAGAGCAGTTACTATGTTAACTCTAAAAATTCAAGTTGGTAGAAAAACAAATGTAAGTACAATAAAAAAAACTTCAAACTCATTTTTCTCAAAACTAAGGTCTGGTCAGTTAGAACCTTGTCTTTCTCAACTAACGAAATAGGCTAACTAACAATTAAAAAAATAAGAATCCCCTTGGGCCAGAAACTACTTTATGCCTTTCTTAAATGTAATTTTGGAAGGTTGATCACTTATTGCAGCTAGTTAAAGTATCTAGCTCCACAGTACAGAGGATTGGTAGCTCCTCTTTTTGACGAGACTATTCTCGGGGCCATGCAATTAGGCGGGTGAGGGAATGTCGGTGTTGATAATTCGTGCTGCAGTTATTTTTACAACTTACACCCGTCATGTAAAGGTTTTGAAGCGCAAGGTAGTGTGCTTGTGAATCTGTCTACAGAGAATTTGAAATAAAATTATACCACTGCCTTAAGAAAATACTACTGATTCCAATAGTATGACATTTTTATTTTTCAAGCGGCAGCAAATAATTAACAAAAGAATAAAAACCTAACTGGTAATTTAATTTAAAACCGTAAATTTTTCATCAAGTGAGGATTTTTTTGTTTTTTTGGTCAGCAAGATTTTGTTTGTGGCAAAGTTGTAGAAAATCGTATGAATAAAATTTTTTGTTCTAAACTTTTTTATGAGATTCTTAGTTTAGTTGTAAAATGCATAACTGTATGAATCAAGAACAAAGGCACGCGGGCGCTCAGCGAGAACCGTAGCTTGTAGTCTTGTGCGATGTTGCAAGTTGCTATTTTATAATCAAGAGTAAAAAACAAATAATTTTAATGTTTATAGAACATTTGCATTTCCTTTACATATTATATGATGATAAGATCATGATTTTATGCCAGACACTGGGAGGCGGGAAGTTTTTCCAGGAATCCAGACATCCTGCTTAATTTTCCCACAAATTTAAAGTAGATATTGCTCCTCGTGTAATGTGATCCATTCACGTTAGTTTTATATATGAATGATTTTATTTAGTGTAATTCTGTCTTTTGGCGAGTAACTTTGTGTAATTTATTGCTGTATCTTTCTTTGAGTTTATTAATAACTAGCAACAAAAAAAGTTAAAGAACGCATGTTTCTCAATAGTAAAACTAGTTTATTTAGTTTAATTAAAACTAGTTTATATTATTATTAAATTTTAATGCAAAAAATATTTTGAGTTTTTTAGTCTAAAAATTTTTGTTTTTAAGGTGCTTGGATTTGGATACGTTGCATGGGTAGTGTTGCCTGTTCGTGTGTGGAGGTAGGTGAATCTCGACCTTCCGACGCTTGACTAGTTCCATATCTGGCAACACCGCCTTTTCTTTTACCCGCTTAATTTCTTGGCCGCGAGTATAGAGCCGTGTGAAAGTAATTTCTTGACCTTGTATCATAGTTACCGTATAAATTTATTTATTGAGAAGTGGGTTAAACTTTACAGAGAAAAAGAAGTGCATTTTTAATAGATAAAATCAAAAATTTAGCAACGATTTTGACTACATTTCCCTTACTTACCGGAGGGTCTGGTGGTTATACCTCCATTGAAAAGGGGGCCCTCTCCCTGAAAGTTTTTACCTCTCTAATGATTGCAGAGAGCGGTAGCTAGCGTAAATGAATAGACCAAAGGCTAGCGAATTAAAATAAATGCGGAAAATCTAAGTTTATCCATTTTACCAATAAAAAGCAAGTTCCAATACCGCTTATAATCAATGAAAAAATATTATCCCATTCAAATACTTCGAAAGATTGAGAGGGAAACGTATGGTAAATTGGTGAAATAAAAAAAACGTGGTCAAAGATGTGAAAAAAGTATCTACTGTATTATCAAATGAAAAACTAACATCCAAATAAAAATAACATACAAATACAAAATGATAAAAAGGCATACATAGGCTACAGTACATGTTCCAGTTAAAAAAAAACATTTCTTGAAGAAATCCATAAGTGTTTTCTGTTTAATTGTGCACCGTTTCTATTTTTACATTACAGGTTTCAACTGGTTTACACTGCATTGTCATAACACAGCGAGTTTGAGTTTTATTCAACAACGTGACATTTAGTGAAAAAGCATTAAGAAAATTGTATTGATGATTAGCAAAGCATTGAAACTACTGTATTATATAGTATTTAATAATGATTAAAAACTGTGCGTTTTATTTACCTGAACTATTTTTGACAAAACCATATGAGACTAATATATGTACAGTAAGTAGATTTGCTGCTATATGCGGATTTCACTTTGCACGGTTACTTAAACGCATGCGTTTACCGCAAACCGAACTTCCGAACTTTTTTTTTTTTTTTGACTACCACGGTTAACCTGGAACTTGGTTAGTCGAGGCTCGGATAACCGTGGCTCTACTATAGTTACTATTTCCTCGTTGGACAGATCCTTTAGTTAACTGTAACCAAGTAGATTCGAACCAATAAAAGTTAATTTAGTACATAATTGCCTCACGAATTTCTATAAATATATAAAATTTCCATTTTATGATACTAAATGACTAAAGAGTCATTTTACTATACAACCCAATGAATGCTAATCTTACCTCTTTGCAAAGCCTGTTTAAATCCGCACCTGAATACAAATCTGTCATGTCTGCAACCTTAGGTAAGTCTACATCTTCACTCAATGGCATCCTATAAACCAAAATATATTGATACACATTTAAAAGCATAGCAGCCAAAAATATAGTTTGTACTTGGCCAAGCACAATGCAAAAATCAATATCTAGGAACCATTTTGTAAATTTAACATTATTGTCCATATGTATTTTTAAACTTGATTTTAAAGATTCCGAAAGTGCTTTTAGTAATGTTAATCTATATATATAAAAGCCAAAACCCACTGACTCACTGATCACGATTTCTCACAAACTACCGAACGGATTAGAATGAAATTTGGTATGTAGCTTCCTCTAGGGTCATAGGTGCTCACTAAGAAAGGGTTTGAAAAAATTCGAAATTTTAGGGGGGGGTTTGGGGAGGATCAAAGTTATTAAAAAATGACTTCTTCAAAACTACAGAACGGATTTGAATGAAATTTGGTATGTAGCTTTCTCTAGGGCCATAGGTGCTCACTAAGAAAGGGTTTGAAAAAATTCGCAATTTAAGGGGGGTTTGGGGGGATCAAAGTTATTAAAAAAATGACTTCTTCAAAACTACCAAACAGATTTGAATGAAATTTTGTGTGTAGCTTCCTCTAGGGCCATAGGTGCTCACTAAGAAAGGGTTTGAAAAAATTCGAAATTTTAGAGGGGTTTTGGGGTATCAAGGTTATTAAAAAATGACTTCCTCAAAACTACCGAATGGATTTGAATGAAATTTGGTATGTAGCTTCCTCTAGGGCCATAGGTGATCACTAAGAAAGGGTTTGAAAAAATTTGAAATTTTAGGGGGGGGTTTGGGGGGATCAAAGTTACTGAAATCATAATTTCAGATCTTTTATTATTATGACAATAGTGCTTTTATTATTTAAGATCTATCTATATATATATAAAAACCAAATACCACTCACTGACTGAACACTTAAAAAGAATACAATTACGTTAAAAAGACTGAAAATACCAACCACCACGGGCAACGCCGTACGGGTCAGCTAGTCTATATATATAAAAGCCAAATACCACTCACTCACTGACTCATCACAAAATCTCAAAAACTACTAAATGGATTGGAATTAAATTTGGTATGTAGCTTCCTCTAGGGCCATAGGTGCTCGATAAGAAAGGGTTTAAAAAAATTCAAAATTTTAGGGGGGTTTGGGGATTTAAAATTACTAAAAATCCACATATTTAACTTTGATTTATCTCTCCGTGCAAAGCCGGATCGGGACAGCTAGTATACATAAATAATCCAAATACCACTCACTCACTCATCACAAAAACCACCGAAAGGATTGGAATGAAATTTGATAAGCAGTTCCCTCTACTGCCCTAGGTGCTCGCTAAGAAAGGTTTTCAAAAATTTCAAAATTTTAGGACGGGTTTGGGGGGTCAAAGTTACAAAAAAAAAAAAAAAAACACCGAACGGATTGGAATAAAACTTAGTATGTAGCTTTCTCTATAAAAAATTTGAAATTTTAGGAGCGGTTTGGGAAGGTCAAAGTTACTAAGAAAAACCACCAAACGGATTGGAATGAAATTTAGTATGTAACTTTCTCTAGGGCTCTAGATGCTAGCTAAGAGAGGTTTTCAAAAATTTTGAAATTTTAGCGGGGGTTTGGGGGAGGGGTCAAAGTTACTAAAAATTCCCATAAGAAATACATAGTATAATATATTTATTTATATATTTTTTTTTTGTTAATATACATTTAACTTTAATTTGTCTATCCGTGCAAAGCCGAATCGGTCCAGCTAGTATGTAAATGTGACAACATATTTTTTTAGACTGTTTATGTATTGAAGGTGAAATCAAGAATGTTTTTGCCTATCCATCCAGTTAGGTTAAATATGTATTTTAACATTCATTAAGTACGGAATTTAAAATTTACTATTTTGATGCCTCAGTTACAAGATTGAACCTTCAAATTCGTTAAAAATCTGTTCCATCTCCTGTAACTTTTCAAAATCTAAAAATCTGAAAATTTTCAAAATTATAAGTACTGCCAATGAAAATTAAAATAGTCATGTTATAATGATATATTTTAGAAGTATACAATAAAAAGTTTATAATTTTATCTCTTAATATTTTAAAACAATTCGTTTAAACATTTTCGAATTTAAATCTTTTCTGTATAACATTTTTAGGGATTTCAAATAAAATTTTGTGGAAATTGTAAAACATTATGCAACTTAGTGTAAAATTATGTCTACTACTGTTTGTAGTTCAAACTTTTATTTTAATTTCAAGTTTTTGATACACACAGTTTTTTATTTTAAGTTCTTAGTTTGGTATTTTGAGAGACTTGAGTGAACCAAACCTTCTTTATTATTACTAACAGATACCGTACAGTAAATTTTACTGTAAATATCTTAAAAATGTACATGTACAGTTGAAGTTGGTTAAAGCGTCAACGAAGGGACTGAACAAATGTTGACGCTACGTCCGAGTGACGATATAAAGATGTACCAACAGGAAATCGTATTTTGGTTACTTTGAGTGAAAGGACAAACATCTGTACAGTATTACTATAATTGGCAACATTATTCATTAAGTTTAAAAAAGAAAAACACTATACTTTTCTTTTAATGTACAGTAGGTCCCGATAATTTGAGCTAATTGGAGCTGAGGTCACCTACAATTATAATAGGAAAAATTGGTTAATGTGTACAGTTTTAATGAGTAAATACATGTAATGTGTATTAACAAACTGTATTAAAAAAACGCAACAATTTTAAAGTGTCATCATTGCTGTGAGGGGGGGACTGTCTGATCATCAGGCTATATGATTGAGTCTTGCTGCGCTTTTTTATTGTCCAAACAGCACACAAATGACACCGCATAGCATGAATACTCCTTAGGAGGGGTGGGAGAATTAGCAGTGTTGCTTGTAGTGGAACCCCCTCCCTCTACCGACTTTGACGGGACCTGCCACAGATTAAATTTTACGTGTGAAAAAAATACGTACTTTGTTTATTTCGCAGTTTGATTCTGACTAGGGAAAAAATAGGCGGCCCGAAATCAAAGGAAAAGGGGGATTCTAACATTTTTTGAGTTCTGAGAAAACTGAATTCATTGATATTTTGTAGATGTATGACGTTACAACCAAGTGGTTAAAATATTTATTGACGCTAAAACAGGGGTTTATCATAACGTAAAAGATAACGATTTGACCGGACCTAAAAAAACGACACTGTGTCCAAGTTGACGCATTAGCCGAGGCCGTTAAAACCAAGTTCAACTGTATTTTATATTTAAATTAAATATATGTTTGTGTTCATAACCCAGTTAATAATAAAACTACTCTACTCCAATAGGATTGATTCTTAATTCTAAAGTCTTTAGGCTAACACGTTTAATAGGTATGATATTATAGAATCAACATAGTCTTGGCAACAAATAAACTCCTACAGTATTTAACCTTAGATCTGGCAGCTTTCAACAGTTAGTTCAGCTTGCTTCTGTATTGCATTATGAATAAAAATGGCATCTGTAAATCAGTTATTTTAACCAATAGTTATTACATAATGTGTTTAATCCCCAGGATTTTGAAATTCAATAGGTTAAATACCTGATATCACCGTCTTATCAATCCTTCAATATGGTATAAACTACCGGTTTCGACATTGTCAACCTTCAGGTTCAAGGCATCACTTTGCTTTGTCCTATAAGGATGCAATCTTGAAATTGCATTGTATAGATCATTTCCCAAAAATACTTACAACCAAAAGATTTTATGGATACAAATGCCATAGTCAACATAACAATACAGCTATTTAAACATTTTAGAGTTAAATTACAGAGAAACTGTCCGTTAAATAATATCCTTCCAACATAGAATAGACAATCACTACAAACTGCGCTTACTTCTTTGTAAGTGTCTTTAGTATGTCCAATCTATCTTCAAGATTAGGAGGTCCAACGTAATGCAGCTTATCAAACCTACCAGGCCTAATTAATGCAGAGTCTAACATATCAGGTCTGTTTGTAGCAGCTATAACTATTACACCATCACTGTTCACAGGTTCTTTTGAAATCTGAAATTTTAATAGTTTTAATATTTTGAAAATATACATTAATCCCATAATAAAGATTAGGCAGGGGTTAGGTATTTTTATAAATCTCAGTGAATGCCAAATTCTTGAAATTACCTTTGCATGTAAAAAATGGTTTAATAAAATTAGAATCTTTTAAAAGAAAGCTACTCCAATAAAGAAAAACGTTGATAAACATTAAAATGTAAATAAATACAGTAGTAGTGAAATACACACTTATTGTACTAAGTTTATTTGCTAGTTGATGACTACAATATTATGTATTTTTGCACTTACGATCTCATGAACAAACATTGGCTTTTCCTTAAGTTAGCCTGTACATAACAGAAGAGGTACAAAACTTCTATTCGGCATTTTTTCCTAGGCATTCATTGACAACTCAGCCTCGATGGCATTAAATACTTGTTCTAGAACTCTTCCCCTTTTTAAATAATTTTGACAGGTTCTTCCGGAAATTTATGAGCACTTAAAAAATCTTCTAAGTAACTTAATGTTGTGTAAACTATGCCTATGTTTACAATGTTCAAATCAACTAGAAGTCAAATGATGATTCAGAACTAACGATGGTCAAATACTTTCTCAGATGTAGCATGCATTACAGCTGAACGTATAGAGCCTTGGTTCTACCACTTACGGCATTTTCAATTTCTTCCAATGTTTGTCCTGTATTTGCATTATGGTTTTTACACTAATCGGAGCACTTGCTGCAAAATTGTCTCATAGCCTTTTAAATTTGTAAATATCTAACCATAAATTTGTTAATCTTTCAAAACTATTTTTAAAACGACCAACCACATTTAAAAAATATTTCAAATATTTAACAAATTTACCATTTAAATTACAGCTTTTTAATATGGTTGCAATATTAAAGTGGGTACCTTTTACCTCAATCCAACCAACCATAAATGAGTTACAACTAATTCAATTATGAATTTGACTTTACATTTAAAACCAAAAAAAACAACCTGTATTTTGTGTTAATATTCCTTTCTTAAATTAATTTTTTGCTTCTTATTGTAATGTTTATTGATAACTACCTTGACTGAAGATGAGGTAGATGAGTCTGGTGTTTGACTTTCCAATAATTCTTTCTTGCTATGCTTTGTTTGCATGTCAACCCGAATACCAACACCATCCATTTCTGTCAGGAATGCAGACAGAACTCTTTCCTGAGATCCTTGTTCTCGATCCCCTCGACATCCAACTAGGGCATCTGAACCCATAAAGATGAAATTACTATTGATAAAGAATTCATTAACATGGAGGCAAATGTTTTAGTACTTTTGTCATTCTCAGTTTTAATAGTTTTGCATTAAATCCCTCTGACCTATACTGCAAGATCTCCAATTACAAAATAAGTTCACAAGGTATAGTCAAGCTAAGATAAACGTGGTTTTTATTAAACTATAAAATTAATAATATTTACATAAAGTTATTTTCTATGAGATTATGAAAATACAAATATTTATTGTTGCTAAACAAACAAAGTTGCAATTGACATGGTCAGCAAAACAAAGAAATACCAACATTACAGATACACCATAAGTACATAAGACAAAAATATAAAAACATCCATATTGCAGACCATAAACTTTTCAACAGTGTAGACAGTATTTTTCTTAAGCCATCTATTTAACACTAGTTTAAATTTTTACTACTAATTGTCTTAGAGTTGGCAGAAAATCTATTAAAAAACTTTGCTCCCATATACTTAAAACTAAGTTTTAAGCTGAACAAAATCATAATCGTGATTTTTCACGTAAAATATTCGATACAATTACTTGTTACAAATGTGTTGATGCGGCATGGAGAGACTACACAACTGTGTAGTCTGCCAGTTCTGGTAAAATCTGGTAAATCATTAACATAAATAACAAACAAAAAAGGTCCAAGTATAGAGCCTTGAGGTATTCCACTTGCAACTGTTAGAAAGCCTGACCCTTGGTTATTAAATTTTAAACAAAAACTTAAACAAGGACAATTCTAGACCAGACACCCCCATAATGGAGCAACTTCTCAATGAGTATCTTGTGTGAAACCATGTCAAATGCTTTAGTTAAATAAAAGTGAAGTGTGAACAGTTTGTTTTGCTTAAAAACACTATAAAACATATGCAACTAAATTTTAAATAGCTTTGACAGTAGAAAGGTAGCTTCTAAACCCAAATTGAGAGGAGGACAGCCAGTTATTATATGAAAAGTAATTTTCAAGTTGGAACTTTAGACTAACTTAAAAAATAACAAGAATAAATGGGATGGGTCTATAGTTATCAAGATATGACATGTTACCCTTCTTATGTTAGGCACTGTAACAGTATTCTTTAAACAGCTAAGGTAAACTCCCTCTCCAAATATGAAATTTATTATAAAGTATAAAGGATGTTGCAATTCAGCACTTAGTTGTTTGAGTATACAACTTTACTTTTGTTTATTATGTCGAGAATAAATCAAATTAAACATTTTTCTTATTTAAAAAACTTTTCTTTGTTACTTCTATTTATGATTTTACTTTGAAACCCCAATCACTTAACCTGTTAATCAATAACTTAATAATTGATGAAATCCATTATAAAATTCAATATTATTTCACCACGCTACTTTAATTTTGACTTATAAGTTTTTAAAACAGTTACAACTTTATTATTTGTCTGTATATTTAACAACTTAATACTTCATTTGGATATTTAAATCATATTTTAATAAAAACTTTATTTTCTTTACTTGTTCCCAAGTAAGAGTGTACATCCTCTTAAGGATGAGTTGTAGCAACTTCAAACTAAAAGTCAGTCAATATTTTTTAGCAAATTTTGATACACGCATAACAAAAACTGAAAGTTTTGTTCCAATAATACTATCAGTATTATAAGTTGATAAGTATATAGTGGCCTTATAAACATTTTTACTATAATATACTTTACTACTTGCCAATTTCATCAATAAATAAAATGGTAGGTGCACCAATCCTGGCCTTCTGAAACAATTGTGCAATAGTTCTCTCAGCATCACCCACAAAAGGAGAGTAAATCTCAACAGCAGACACTGCCAAGAATGTTGTGTTTGTCGAAGCTGATATGGCTCTCACAAGGCTTGTTTTGGCACAACCTGGAGGTCCATATAAAAGTATACCTATACAATATACATAGTGCGTTAGACTTTGATACAATTAAATTAAGCCATGAGCCAGATAAAAAAGTATGTTAAAGTACATTTGTGACACTTTTTGTGTTTTTTAAAAATATTTTTAAAATTATATATACTATAGTACTATGACAAAAGAAGTATGGATCAATTTTACTTATAAATTATATTTCCTATAATTTATACTGAAAATGTGTTAATACAACTCATATTTTTTGAAGTACAGAAGTTATTTTTCAAATTACAGAGCTCCAAATTTTAGTAAACACAGTTTTTACAATTTAATAAACAGTAAAATAGTAGTCTAATCATGACCAAAGTTGGATCTAGCTGTATATGAAATTCAACTATGGGTCCTAACATCAGGACCATTCGACTTTCCAAAATAATGTATTACAAAATATGGTGAATGGTCTGCGGTACGTTAGTAAAAAGGATATTTGTTGGAATCTTAGCATTCTAATGGTTACCGGAGAGATCAAAAAATTTGCAGGTGAACACAAAGTCAGTCTTCATTAACATGTCAATATAGAAGCTCTTTTACTGCTTGACAATCAGAACTTAGTTTGAAGACTGAAGAAGAGTAGACCATTTGACATAAAAAGCGAAACAAAAGTAACTTTAATGTGTCTAAAAAAGAGCTAAATCTAAACTTAAAAACATCATTGGATGAACGCTAGTAGATTTACTTAGGTTAAGATGTTTTATATTTAAATTAATGGTTGGTCTTTGTCTGCTTTTAATAATATTTATTTGATGAATATTGAATATAAAGAGTAAACAAAAAATTATATTGGTAGAGCATGAAATTTTCATGAGGATATATTTTTTTGCGGTATTAATAGTTTACGGCAATATCATAGTAAATTTAATTTAATGACTTTGTTTGGTCATGTCTCATGGGAAAATCAAACTTGAAATTTCATGTTCAATGTTGTTTAAGGTACCTTGAAGAAGTTAAATTTGTTTTTCCATTTCTCTTCACTTCTGCATTTGAATTACTTGCATTATTAATAATACAATAGAACCTCGAGTAATTGGGACCGGGCAGACCTCAGATAATACGGTAGGCCATGAGAAAACCATTGAAGTGCGAGTTCTCGCATCAGTTATGTCGCTATACGGTGATTTGTAGCCATACTTACTTCAAAATCCATTTTATTTGGCTTTAAGTAATAGTTTTAAATAAACAAAAAAAAGTTTGATAATGTACTCAAATGAAAAAATTGGATACTGTAAGCTACTGTAATAAAAACCACAAAAATATTGCCTCTGAAGTTTTTTCATTTTCATGGTCGCTTTTTTTCATTGATTTATAGCCTCTCTGCACTTTTCTTATTGAATCACCTCCATCTAATCATTTAATTGCTTCCCATTTTTTAATTAAAGATAAAACCACACACTTTTGCTTTCTAATCAAAATGTCACTCTCATTACAAAGTTTAACAACCGACACCGACTAAGAACAAAATACATTAGCAGGGGGAAGAAACAACTTGTGGGAATGGATGGTGAGTCCTAAATACGATGCCGAGAGGAGAGGAGTGTAAACAGGCCCAAGACCATTTCGTTATTTATTATACTACCCGTCCGTTAAAGTTCACCATACTATTGCGTTGGGTAAGGAGTGGAAATGTTTTCAGGATGTACAAGGCAAAAGACGTTTTGTTTTCTTTCTGCTCAATTTAACACAAAAGTTTTTATTATAAATTCACTTATTGAGAAATCCTCTTAAGCTATGAATTCTTTATCGAAATCAATTCAGTCAAAGTACATTTATTTGTAAGTTAACAGAAATTATTTTGACAAGTTTTTTTTAAATTTGCCTGTGTTAATATAAACTTAGATAACCAAGGTTCTACTTTATTTTTTTTTTAAATGTAACAAATGTTACGCTATGCAAATTTAGTAAATATAATTTTTACTGTCTAATCAAAATGTAATACTTTGCAAAAAACATATTTATCAAACTTCGTTGCACTGCAATTTAAAACATAATTTTTCTAATCTGAAATGGTTAGAAATATATAATGTTGTAAATTGAATCGTCTACATTAAAGATCTTTACAATTTTTACTGTGGGGTGTACTACTGTATTTTTAAAATACTTTTGAGGAAATCTGTTTTTTTATAAATTCAGACTGAAACATAAATTCAACTTCCACTCCTAGTGTTACAATTGTGCTAACAAATTTAGTCCTCATTTACAGTTTCCAAAAATAAATTTTGTTACTATTCTATTTTCCTCGCATCATTTGAAGACAAACTATCTTACGCCCAAAAACACTTTTTCCTATCTTTGTTCTATTTACTTTTCTACAGTGATTTGCATCTTTTGAAATTGGATAAGCTAATCAGTCTAGAATGTGGTACACATAATTGTATAAGCAATCTTTTACTAGCATATTGTTTCAAACATTTTTTAAATGGCAGTACTTTTAAAATTGTATTGCAAAATTTTTATTAAAAATATATTAATATTAAATAGAAAATTCATAGAATATCATACGTTGCTTTTCTAAAAACTATAATACTTCTCTGAAACACTGGCAGCCTACATTATATGTTTTGAAAAACTTATGTAGTTAAAAATATAAACGTAAATTAATAACCTTTAGGAAATGGGAGTCCTAGCCTTGCAAACGCTTCAGAATGAACCAATGGCCATTCTACTGCTTGTTTCAATGCCTGCTTGATTGTACTCGTACCACCAATATCATCCAAACTTATTTTTGGACTGTCAACAGTCCCTAGTTGTCCTCGAAGTGATGACGGTTGCATCTTGGCCAAACAACAACGCCAGCATGATAACTGCCAATTTCGGTCTCTAATATAGAAGTCTTGTATTTGTTTGAAATAATATACATTGAAATGTTTACAAACTTAAGTTTAAAAACTAAAATCCTCTTACTCTGCATCATTTCAATAAAAAAAAATTATAAGAGCTATTTGATCGATGTAGGTATAATATTAGCATCTTAAAAAAATGATAACAGCAAAATTGTTAGCTTCAACATTTGATCGTCTGAGACACAAAAACTTTAAAAAGTAAGATTGAAGTTATGCATCTCTAAAATGAAACTAATGTGTTCCTTCAACACTTTAATGTTCCACGCAAATAAAACTCTAGTTCACTTAAACATTTCATCATGAAATGAATATACAATATACAGTTGAACTTGGTTATAGCGTCAACTGAAGAAATGTTGACGCTACGTTCGAGTGACGTTATAAAGATGTACCAACAGGAAATCGTATTTTTGTTACCTTGAGTGAAAGGACAAACAACTATGTAGTATTACTATTATTGGCAACATTATTCATGACGTTTATTAAAAAGAAAAGACTGTACTTTTCTTTTAATGTACAGTAGGGTCCGGAGGTGGAAAAAAATACGTAGATTGTTTATTTCGCGGTTTGATTCTGAGGAGGGAGAAAATAGGCGACTCGAAATAAAAAAAAAGGGGAATTCTAATATTTTTCGAGTTCTGAGAAAACTGAATTTAAAGTTTGACATTGATATTTTGTAGATTTATGACGTTACAACTGAGTGGTTAAAATATTACTGACGCTAAAACAGGGGTTTGTAATAATGTAAAAGATAACGATTTGACTGGACCTAAAAAACGCTATGTCCGAGTTAACGCATTAGCCGAGGCCGTTAAAACCAAGTTCAACTGTATTAGTATTTAAGATAAAAATTTATTTTAATATAACATCTTCTGAAAAAATCATGTTACCAAAATTGTCAGCTATTAAATTTGTTTGTCTTAAGTAAGTCTTTATTTACAGGCAAGGTTAGTTATTTTATCATGTTTTTTTTCTTCCAGTCAATACAAAAACACAAAAATATTACATATTATTTAAAACTACAAAACCTAAAAAATATTACAAAATTAAAAAACCATATTAAATGTGAATACAAATAATAAAATCAAGATGACAAATTAATAAATAAATGCTAAGAGCTAGTTAAATTGTGTAACCAAAATGTACAGCATTCAGTCACTCATCATAAACCTCATAAAGTAATAATCTTATTTCATCAAACTCTTGAACCAAAACCTTATATCAAGGCCTTTCAAGATTTAGCAAACAGGGATTGCCAATCAATCAACTTTAAATAATCTGGAAGCAAATTTATAAAAATGACCATGAAAGGTTTGTTGTAAATAATCATCCTGAGTTTGGGAATTATTAGCATTAAGATTCCTTTGTTTTGTTTTTAGTACTACTACCAGAGGCCAAGTAAGCCTGCATTCTAGTTTGCAGAAGCGAATGTAACATTGTTAATATAGACTAATAAGTTCTTAGATCATAAGTTTTAAATCAAATAATCAATAAATATTTTATAATATGGACTAAAATGGATTCAAAGACTAGAAAACAACTCATGTAAAAATATGAGAGGAACACAAGAATTTTATTTTATCTAGGGGAACACTCGATTAAAATTTTCTGAGAAACTTCTTTTTTTATAGACATACCTTGAAGTATCATCACATGATGACTTATGAATAAATCTAGCAACGTCAAAACACAACAGTGACAAGTCAGCTGCAACAAAACCTGGTGTCCAACAGGCAACTTCAGAGCTTAGAGCAGGGTCAAGATTGAGATGTAAACAAAGTCCTTTTAAAATATCACTTCTTTCTTTCTGTGTTGGAACACCCATGTGAATCTAAAAATAAAATGAATGGTTACAAAATAGACATCTAAAATGCATTATTAATTTAGGTCAACATTGAAGTTTTTATTTGACCCAAACATTTTCTACATTCAAATTGGTTCTCATGTACATAATAAGCAAAGAACTTGTT
The DNA here is from genome assembly GCA_018207615.1 of Philaenus spumarius. NCBI lineage: Eukaryota > Metazoa > Arthropoda > Insecta > Hemiptera > Aphrophoridae > Philaenus > Philaenus spumarius. The sequence continues at coordinate 19,076 of JAGFPH010006544.1, read as the reverse complement.
TAGGATTCCGTTCCTTGAAAGGACAAAACAGAACACTTATATGACCGCTAGTGCTTTTCTGTCAGTCTGTCTGTAACAATCAAAGTTCTCAGCAACAAAAAAGTATCAAGCCGAAATTTGACATAGTTATAAAGCATGCTAACCTACATAATATATTCAAATAATCAAAAATAAAAAAAAACAATTTATTATAAATTTTGCAAACTTAAAGAAAAAATATTTGATTTTACTGACATGTGGCGTATTGTTTGAAAGTATTTTATTTAACCTTTTCGGAACTGACTTAAAGTGAAACAGAATTCATGCTGAGGCTACGTTTATAAATGTTAAGTAAAAGATACGATAAATCATGTAGTCTAATAAATATGTATCACTTTCTTAATGAAAAGCAAATATTTCATAATGGATACAGAAGAATGATTGCCTAATACGAGCAATAATTGCAAGTATTTATATTTGTAATTTTTTGAAGAAAACAACTTTTATATATTATTTCTTAAATGTTTTTTTTTTTTTCGCTAAGCGATATCTCTCTTAATTCTTCATCAAAATTAATTATACAAACATCATTTTAAAGCTTATGTTCCCCGCTATTGTTGAAAAATATACAAACAGCTTAAAATTCATGTTTTCGTTACAAAAATTGATTGAACAAACTTTTATATTATACTTCATATGGTTCCAAATGAAAGGCGCCATCTATTAACAATCTGTTTAACTAAGATGACAGCTGTTAGTTTGACTGTTTACATTCCATATGCAAGTGTTATAAACTGTTATTTATAAACCAATATAAATAAATAAACGTAATTAACTGAACTAATCAACGTATTAAATCAGTTAAGTACGCCTAATTTGCGAAATATTCTCACAGATCAGCTAGTCTCTATATACGGTATTTTTTTATGAAAAATTTTGTAGGCCATGTCTCACCTTTAAAAAAAATAATTTAAGGGTTGAAGTGATAAAAATACAGTACAGTCTCTATAATCTGGCTGTGCGCTTCACCGGCACGTCCAGCAATTGGCAAGTTATTCAACTTTTCAAATCCCTGCATGTATGTGAGTCAAGAGTGTCAGTTTTTACTGTACAACATAAACAACCATTGTGCTGTCGTTTGCTCGCGTGTATCAGTAGTGATTGTGTGTCTGTTCTGTGTATTATTGTATTAGTATAATGTAGTGCAATATGGGAAAATGTAAATATGTCTCATTAACTTTGGATGAAAAGTATGAAATTTTAAAACGTTTGGAAAAAGGTGACAAGTTACCTAATTTAGCTAAGAAGTACAACATTGGCCGTGCAAAAATATATGACATAAAAAAGAAAAAGGACAAAATTGAGTCGTTCTTCAAGAGTAGTGAATCATCTTGTGTATGATCCTGACAACAGCTCACATAGACGCTTAACTCCTTTGCGCGACTGTTGATACGACAGCAATGGCAAATAATCTGTGGCGGATGAAAACGCTGCATGTGTTCCAGGGCTTTACGGCTCTGAAAGCTTTCACCACTGCAATCTCATCGCATCTGATAGCATAACACTAAAGAAGCCACAGGAAAACGTGTTGAGGATTTCCTTCAATTAAAAAAAGCCAGAACCATAGACAATTTTTCGCTGTTAAAATTTAAACATTTTAAGTTCAATTTACTTTATTGTACTGTGCCTTTTAGAAACTAAGTATTTTATTCTTGTTTTTATTCACACTGGAATAATGTATTGTATTCGGACAGTATTATATATTATAACTTGATTTTGAAGGTACAGTAATTAAATATTACATATGATAGTATATAAACAATGTTTTTATGTTAAATTTTCTTTTTGTACCTAATGTTCCACTAGTCCGGCAATTTCGGTAATCCGGCACTACCAATCTCGATATAGGGCCGGATTAGCGAGATTCTACTGTACTTATAAAATAAGTTGTATTAACGAAATGAAAACGTTGCCTTTTAGAGGATAATTAGTAAGTCAATGCATCTTAAAACTTTCAGGATCCAGATACAGACTACATGATGCTACAGGTAAAGCCAACCTAAAGTTGAATTTGAACTTTTCTTAACTAGCACATTAGTTAATCAAGTTCTAAACTTCTTCTTTTTTTCATATGAAGTACACAATGAAATATCTTTTCAATTCATTTGATTGATTTACTACTACCAATCAATGTAATTTATTTATTTTCTAAAACAAATATAATTAATTTACCTCGTGGTCTAATCTCCCAGGTCTTCTTATAGCTGGATCAAGTAAATGCACTCGATCTGTTGTTGCTACAACAACCAGACATTTTATTCTATCCACAGCATCAAGTAGAGACAGCAACTGGTTTGAACATCGTATTAAATGACTTTTATTGGAATCATCATGTTTGTTACACAAAATGTCCACTTGTTCTATAAGTAGACAACAAACACCTAGAGAGAAACAACAGTAATAATTTACTTTTGTAATATTTTACCTTAGGCTGGGCTCATTTTATATAAAATATATAGAGAAATATAATTTCTACAGTTAGGTAAATGAAAATGAGTTGGAGAAAATAATGGTATTTATGTGGGAAATCTGCAAACCTCAATGGTGCAAACACTGAGAGCTGTATTTTGTTTCAATAGGACAATACCTACATTGTGTTTAAGACAAGTTTCTTAGATAATATACTTTTAAAAGAATAACAACATCTAAGTGTTAATTGCTATAATTGAAAAAGCTGATAGTATTCAATAAAAAAGGCTGCAGCCTATTAAAGAAATGCATTAACAGTAATAAGGTAATATATCAATACATGTAAATAAAATTGAAGTGTCTCTGTTATTTAAAAATGTAAGCTTTTTTTCTAAGCCCACATTACCAAAACTTAAACATACATTTATACATTTTTGTGTCTGTTTTTTTTTTTTGGACGGCCTAATCTCTAGAATAGCTGAAACGATTTTGACGAAACTTTCATTAACATCTATAGAAGACTTTTCAGAGAATATTTTAGGCTACTTTTTATTCCGAAAATTTTTTAAATCCCTGTTAAAAATTGAAAAAATGTAAAAATTATGGACAAAATTAGGGATTTTGTGGACAAATGTTGGGGATATTGCGTGTCTATTTCGATTTATATCTTACATTATACACAGGTCACAGCTACCCCCACCAATCAACTTAGATCCAAGTGCCTCTGTCCTAATTAATGCGTTGGTGCCTTAAATAATTGCAGGGTTGCGACTGTGTCTTAAATAATTGCTGAGATGCTACGTAACCTTAAATAATTGTGAAGATTCGATAGAGCCTTAAAAAAGTGGTGATGGTGATGTCCCTCGAGTTCAATGCTTTTTCCTCACGCAAAAAGTGCCCAACGCGGTTGTATTATATATATAGACTTCAAGTGGTGACGCTGACGTCCCTCGAGTTCAATGCTTTTTCCTCACGCAAAAAGTGCCTAACGCGCCTAAAGAAGTTTTTACATAAAAATTTTTAACAAAATTAGGGATTTTGTGGTTTGCATTGCCATCACCATATGTTACCGCAGAGGTTGTCAAGCAAAGCGAGCAGGGGCAGAGTCCCTAGAACACAATAACCAAGTAGTCTAGTTTGTCGTCTTGTAATCTTAAATTTGAAGTGTATGAGATGGGTGGTAAAACAAGTGATGTACGTTCAACCAACTTAACTCAAACACTGCTAAGTTTTCAAATAGTGTTTCTTTTATTTACAACAGTTTTGCCTAAATGCCATCAAGAAATGAAAACAAGATTCTAAATTAACTTAATGAAACAGCCAACACTAAAACCTTGTCAAACTTAGCATCATTTTAAAATAATTCTACTTTCTTAAGCTTCAATGAAAGATACAATATTGACAACTATAAGGGAGAGGAGACCAATATATGTGATAGAATTCATACTACTAAAATGTAAAAACTTTAATATATAAATATTTAAGTAACAGTGGTTGGTCCGTAATAGTTAAAATTAACAAAACTTTGGAAGATCCCTGTTACATAACAAAGCGATTGGCTTTTATGCTTAATATACCCAATCGGTGGGAAATTTTGCGACATTATTTAAAACTAAATTAAAGTGCTTAAAATTCAGCTTTCTTACATTTTGTTAAACGATCTCAAAACCTCAAGACTATAAATATTTGTTGAAGTCAATTCTGAAAAATGAAAGCAAATTTTTACTACTCCGGAGCCATTGTAACTTTCATTTGAGTAGAGCACAATATGACAACAGCGCAGCTTGACTCTTCCTAGGCTTTCGCTATCAAACTTACTTTCCACAAATATTTTAAAATCTGTTTTAAAATCTGTATACATTTGAATGGGATATTTGTTTTTAATTTTCTGAACTAAAATTTAACATGAACAGTCTATCATTAAATTAAAAATTTTATTTTAAAAATTTATTAAGTAAAACATTAAGCTAACAAGACATGAAAACAAAACTGTTATAATCCAACTATTGTCTCAAATATTATTTGTTCTGATTTATCTAAAAATATTAGATACTTTTAGTTAATAAATATGCCAGGCATAATAATTAATTATCAGTCTAGGTCTAGCAGTAATAGTGGTTGTATTGAGATATCACATATCAGTAGCTATCTTTTGTAGTGAGTTTTAATGTGATAAGTAAAATCTCTAAACACCCATGCTAAATTCACTTGTTTTAAAGGTGAAAAGATTAACACCCAATAACTCGCACAGGCGGCGAAGCGTTGCTGGACTATATTTTGGGTCGCCGGAATACTACCCCCCCGGAAAACTACCCCCCCAAGCTGGTTCCTACGTCATTTTGACGTCAGAGATCGGGGGGGCAGTTTTCCAGTCTAGAGGGCTAACCTAAACTGTTTAGTCACAGTATGTTGCCGATAACAGTATAATTGTAGGAACCTGCTTGGGGGGGTAGTTTTCCGGGGGTAGTATTCCGGCGACCCGCTTTTGCTAGGGGGGGTAGTATTCCAGTCGCGGACACGGCTCCCATATTGGTTAGTTGGCAGATTTCGTGACGTCACGTTTCACCTGGGGGGGTAGTTTTCCGGGGGTAGTATTCCGCATCCCCTATATTTTTTGCTGTCTTGGCAGAACTGTTTACCCAAGGTAGCTGATTTTCTATGAATTCTCCTATCTCCCTTTCCCAGTTTAACTAGTATATTCAACAGTTACTGTTGTATAGTGATTTTGTTATTATTGTAGATTCGGCGTGGCGCCGCCTTTGCATGTGCTTTTGTTACTAAAATTAGTGTTGTTATTGCTGTATATTTTTTATATTTTATGGTAAGTTGTTTTAAATATGAGTCTTGGTAAAGATTATAAATGAATTGATGAAATTTTAAAGGAATTTAGTGATGAAGAAAGTGAAACTGAAGCCACATTATGTCAAGTAATAATTTATGAATACAACTCTGACTATAGAGATGGCGATCTAGGCAAAAACGTTGACAACAAGCAAGTGATTTTTTCAGCAGAGTGATGAAGAAGTTGATGTAAAATGGTCCAAAATTATAACGAAACTTTTTTTGAGGCGAAAAAACTGAGTGGTCTCATTGCCTGACGAAACATAATAAAAAAATACAAAATTATGTTGGCGGCGCTCAGCCACCTTTGCGTGTGATCAAGTTATAAAATGACCGTGTATGAAGCGGTGTTAATAACAAGTAATTTATACAAAATTATAAATATCTGAAAATGATGTAACAGTTTCAGAAACCTAATTATTCCAGTGTATAAAAAAATATAATTATTATTTTTTAAATTTCTTTAGTAATTAATTACATAAAATACGAAAATTAAATTTTGAATAAATGAACATTATAATTAAGGCTAAATGTCTAGTAATAGTTGACTTTCTTTCAAGTTTATCTACACTTATAAATAAAATTGAAGTGTCTGCCTGTGATATAAAAATATAAGCTTTTTTCTAAGCTCACAATGTTATTCACAGATTACCAAAACCTACAAACACATTTATACATTTTTTGTCTGTCTGTTTGTTTGGCCGGGCTAATCTCCGGAATGGCTGAACTGATTTTGACTAAACTTTCATTAACATGTAGAGGACTAGTCAGAGAATATTTTAGGATAGTTTTTATTTTAGTTTTGAAAGACATTTGTAGGTGGGGTGGTAGATAAATTACTATACTCTTAATGGACTACACCCACCTTATTGCTGTTTCTCTTGTATATATAACTGCAGGACATGTTGTTGTAAAATATAAAATCTTTGAAGCAAGGCTCCACGTCACACCACACACACAAAAAACACAACACAAAATCCTTTGAACCATACAGTAAAATATACATCACCTGAGGACGCGAAGTGTTATTTTTTCTTCGCGAAACGCCGTGTTTGTGTATATTTTACTGTATTGTTCAAAGGATTTTGTGTTGTGTTTTTGTGTGTGTGGTGTGACGTGGAGCCTTGCTTCAAAGATTTTATATTTGACGACAACGTGTCCTGTAGTTATATATACAAGTGAAACAGCAATAAGGTGGGTGTAGTCCATTAAGAGTATAGTAATTTATAGTTTTTATTCCGAATATATTTAAAATTCCTGTTAAAAATTTAAAATATGTAAAAATTATGAACAAAATTAGGGATTTTGTGGACAAATGTTGGGGATATTGCATATCTATTTTGATCTGTCTTATATTATGTACAGGTCACAGCTACCTCCACCACCCAACTTGGATCCAAGTGCCTCTATCCTTAAAAATCATTATTTCCTTAAAAATTATGATCAAAATTAGGGATTTTGTAGTTTGCATTGACATTATCATTTGTCATGGAGTTGGCGAGCGAAGCGAGCAGAGCAGAGCCCCTAGTATAAAATATTATTATTATAATTATTATATAAACAAATGTGATACATTTCAAGATGTTTTTGTGTTAAATATTTTATTGTAATTAACTATCCGAGCAACACTAATAAAAATATGTTTTAATATTACCATACTCTAAAACACTGATATTATTGATTTAAACTAACATGCGTGATAGAATTAGTGCTTTGTTTGTAGTCGGGTAATATTTCTTCTATCCCTCTAGAAAATAATTAAGATACTACTTTATTATCATGATATTCTGTTTATTGTTATTTCGTGCTAATTCATTCACAATTATTGACTGTATAGTTAAAATTACATACGTAGATTTATTTGCATAATTTCATTAAAAATAGATGAATTTCAGTCTTCTTTAAATACTTTTCAAAGGCTAAATGCAATAAATATGTAAGAAAATAATGTACACAATTTCAATCCAAAAAAGTGTTGCAGTTTTAGCATGCCTAGTATTTAGGGCTTCTTGGAAAGTGATTACATCCACCCCGCCTAATCAGTACTGATTTGATTTCATTGTTTTCGTTGAAAATCTCAAGTGCAAAGTAAGAATGGTTGTAATATAACAGCTAGCACTTCATTTAGTGATTTCTCTGTTTCTTCAAGTTGTGTGTTCCTTAATTAAATTCAATTAATTAGCAGAGATTCTACAATCCCTGACAACAATGTTTACTAGTGTAGAACGAAATAAGAACAGGTGAATTATAATTGTTAATCATCAAACACTTTAAACTCAAAAAGTTCTATGGCTGAAGTGGGTATTACACGCAGCAGCTTTCTGCGCAGCATGCTAATGGAAATGTTGCGTAACCTATTAAACGCATCAGCTTGCAGCACTATAAGTTGAAGAGTGTGCTAGGTGAGGAGCACTGATCGTGTCTAGGAAGAGTCAGACGCATGCGCAGTATGTAAAGCTGATGAAAATATCAAAACGATCCGATTTTTATCAGCATGCTGATATCAGCTTGCACTCCGACATTTGTACCCTATTACAAGAGCAGCTTGCAGCGCAACATGCTGACATCAGCAAGCTGCTGCGTGTAATATCCCCTTAAAATTTGTTTTCCTATATCTAATAAATCTACAGTATTTTATTTAACCATTGTGTTCTTCTAACGCAAGCAATTCAGCATCTTGAAAAACTTTCTTTAAAGATTTCTCTGTTTCTCCAGGTAATGCATTGCTTAATTCAGCTCCATTAATTGTCACAAGAGGAACTCTACAATCCTTAGCAACAATGTTTACTAGTGTAGTTTTGCCACAACCTGGTGGACCAATAATCAACACCTGAACAAATATAATAGGCTATTATTACACTATAAAGAATTGATGGAATGTATGAATATAATAAAATGAAAGAATGAACAAGATAACAATATTGGAATAGTAATTTCTTATTTCTAAAAGCTAATAATAAGTGATACACTTTAAAGTAGAGCTATAAAAAATAATCAACAGCAGATTGTGATCAACAAAACATGGTCACCATCGCTACCTAAGAAAGTATTAAAAAAACAGAAAATTTAAAACAAATACGACATCTTAAATATATAAAACATCTTTAAAAATATGACAAAATCGAGGAATCCTAAAGTTGCCAAGATTTTTTAAAAGATAGGAAGCTAACTAAACAAAATTGTTCGCTGTCATAATGCTAAATAAAGTTAATATTCGGGCAACTTAAAACCCTTTGAGTGCCGCGGCCGTTTCGCCAAGTTATATGCATAAAGTGCCGGACCAAAACCAACACTTTTGCATTTTGCAAGCGTCTGGGGAAAAATTCATAAAAAAAGGGTCATTCCGTATGAAATCAACACACTAAAATAAGAAAATTTACTTGACCACCTCAGAATTTGATGAAATTTGGTATGAAGATTATCCTCATACAGATTAAGAAAAATGCCAATTTTTTTCAAATATCTAAAACGGTTTCAAAATTACGGCTATGTAAAGTTTCCCAAAATCCGCCAAAAAAACTTAACCGACATATTTTGAAATCACCATAACTTTTCTCCTAATTGAGCTAGAGAGATGGCAGTGGTGTCATTTTACTCAGTTTTAAATGCTCTTTCTTGATGTACAGCACAACATATTTTGTTATAAAAAGTTTTTTAAGGCATCAAATTCAAAATTTTGATTTTGATTTTCTCAAAAAGTGCATTTTTGAAAATTAAAAAATAATTCCTATAAATAGTTTATACTTTTGGTAAGTGATTCTTCTCAAAATTTCAAAGTGGGAGGCTAATGGGTTCATAGTTAAATAATAATTTTAAAAAAGGGTCAGCACTGTCAGCAGTTGGCGCCAATCCAACCAGCTGTATACGCTGTCTACGTATTGTGTCACTTTGTCAAAGAAATAAAAAAACCGGTATCAATCGATAGTTTGACTCATGTAGAATACCGTGAACCGAATAATCGATTACAATGATAACATAATGTAGGTATGAAATTAGTATAAAATACGGATCATCTACTGTGTAGACGCTGGCACTTTATGCGCATTTTATATCATCTACTATGTAGACGCTGCGGCACTCAAAGGGTTAAGACACACCCTTTGAAAATTAATCATGTACACACATTTTTCAAGATTTAATTGATTATGAGTACTTTTCCTAAATCTAAATGATTAAAGAATAAATTGTATAAAATTTGTATTTAAATTGTTTCAATTTTTTAACTTTACCTGTTGGCTTTGATGAAAATTGTTGGACTTTTTATGGCTCCCCTGTTTTTTTGTGGCATTCTGAATTATTTCTTTTAAAACTGAAGAATATTTTTCCAACCCAGTAAATTGAGATTTTTTTCTATTCTGATACAGTTGTTCAAATCTTAAACGACTCATTACTTTCACTATTTTTACTTTTGTGTTCGCCGCAATACGCCCTACTTCAACATTACCAACACTATTCACAAATAAACAATAAATTCCAATACTTTGCAGCATTTTAATGGAGTTTAAAAACACATAAGATTGTGCAGTAAGTAAAAACATTTTAAGCACATCTTTTATAAGAGAACAGGGAACATGTTCACCGTTCCAAAATGGCACAAGCTCTGGAGATTGAAGAATTACAGTTAAATAAATAGATTTTATACTATTGACTTTTTGTACTATTTCAATGCTTGATGGAAACAGATAGTTGATATTATTTTCTAGGAGAGGTGGTAAAATCTCTTCACAAATATTGTTTGATTTGTAACACACAACACTATCATCAACTGTGCAATAATCATTATGCATATAGCTTTTTGTAAACATTTGACAAAGATAAAACACATCAACAGAAATATACACTTTCACTGTCTTAGGAAGATTTTCTTCGGGTAGTATTTGCTTAGAAGTGCAAAATTTCTGAAGATTTAGTAGTGATTTATCTTGTGGGATGATTTTTAATTTCTTCATTTTTGAAGCCGCTGAAAATAATTTAAATTATCATTAGAATTAAAGATTTGTAACAAATATGATTGTAACGCCTAAAAAAATTTAATAAGATGTTTTCCTTGCCATACCTATGTAGATTTATTTATTAGTTGCTCTAGTTGGCTCAAAACAAGAGCTTACAAAACTTAATTTTTGGGGCAAAGTTATCTTTTCTCTCCTACATTGTCTTGCAACTATATTTTTGGTTGCTTAAATTTACATTTGTGTTTTTCAACGGTAACATATTGTGACAAATAATCAATAGTTTTTGATTGTTAAAAAAAACCACTACCTTATTAGCTTAAAACTATGTAGTCACTTAGGACACAAATCCAGAACTATAACTGATATAGGTGAGATGTTCTAAGATAATGATTGCATTCGGCCACACTGGTTAGATCCACCGGTAGGTAGATGACGTTAGAGTAGTGGATTCTACCAATAACTGTGCGGCCGAATGCACTGGTAGATTGTAGCGGTAACTGAACTGTCAAATTCGTAAGTTATGATTTTTGCCGCCATGATTTCTACCATTGTGGTAGATGATGTATCGCTAATTTATTGAGGTGGAAATATGGCGTCTGATAGGGGAAGTGACATCATCTACCGAAGTTCGGTTAGTGGCATTTGGCCGCACTAATACCTACCGGTAGTATTGTATTTGGATAACCTATTAGAACTCCGATCCAATGCAATATTTTGTTCCACTGGAAATTCGACGATAGTGGCTCTATCTATTGGGGAAACGACGGAAGCTGTGTGAAACACCAATGCTACCAATGATTTCTCCCTAGCGTTACCTCGCAGCGCGATCATGAACTATTTTCCCGACAACCTAATTTTCACCACACTGCTGCCGTATGGATGCAAGATCTATTTATTATTCATGATCTATGCCGGTAGCTACCGTTGAGTGCGGCCGAATTCACACAATGATGAAGGAGACGCATCAGATATGTTACCAGGAAGGAATATAATCAGCACTAGATACATAAATATTCATTTGAGTATTTCATATAATAAAATGAAAAATAGATACCTAGTGATATAAATATAATTTGCTATTTATAGGGAGAAATAAATTCACATGTATATAAGTAAACTACTTATATGGATCTTTTGGAGATTTTAGTCAATCTTATCTAACTTACAAGATTTTGAAACAATTCCAGAAACGATTGGGCTATTCATACCTAAAAAAGGCCAAACATTTTGAAATCCTACCAGTTCTTGTATCAGATTTGCCTAAATCCATGCATTTGAAGGATCATATGCATCATTTAAAGTTTGAATAAAAATGTGTTGTTTTAATAAACATTTTTTTCCATTTTAATTTCAACTTCTTTCACAGAAACTTACCAAATTTAGAAATATAGTATTATAAATTTAAGTATTTATAATCAGTGTTCGAAGTATCTCAAAAATAAAAAAAAATCTTACTGTTCCGTGTTAACGACACAATGGGACTACCAATAAACTAACTGCAATGTGAGGTGCATTGCAAATTTTACCCTCCCATTGCTAAAGGTAAAGGCCCAAGTTTACTATTCAACCCTAGGCTAACCTATGGCAACAGAAATACAAGAATAATAAAACAAAAACCTTAAAGGTTCTAACTTATAGTATTTAGTCACAGTATGTTTACCTGTATTCAACATTTAACAGTAGAATGTAAAACAACGTCTTGTCTGCAAAAATATTAGGTTAGGGTCGAATAGTAAACTTACGCCTAGGTAACATTCAATATTAATGGTTCTTTATGGGAAATAATATAATTTTATTGTTTTCTTAGTTACTAATTTCAGACTAAGCTGAACTAACATAACGGTTGACAGCAAAGGACTACTTATGGAGTGTATCCCAAGCTATTAAGAATTATTTTGTTGAAAATTTAGTCGTTTTAACTTCTTTTGTATTATAATAATTACGTTTTCCATCAATCAATGAGTAGGCTTATAGGCCTAAATATAACTAATAAATGTGAGCTCACTTTACATTAGGCTGACATGTACAAAGTGGTATTTATTATGATGTTTACCAAATAAACTATAAGTTCTTAATAGCAAGATTTCAAGTTTTAAATCCCAAATTATACTACACCCTAGACCCCAGAAATAATCATGCTTTGCCTATGCCTTGTATTGATATAAATAAACAACATCATTTATTTATCCTAACCTCAACTTAAACTGTTGATTGTCTACAAAATAACAACTTCAAAACAAATGTTACATAATATCATAGAATTTGTTTGTTAACATAAGAAGCAATTATTTATTCACAGAATATTAAAAAGTGTAATTACTTAACCAAGTAAATGTCTGGTAAACTTGTTTATTTATTTATAACACCCTAACCTCTTAACCTTAACCTCATAACACCCTAACCCAAGTCCCAAGTTCCAATACCAGAGAGAGACAGTGTTGCCAGGTGCAAAAAAATAAAATCGGAAGTTGGACCCAAAAAAATCGGAAGATTGTAGGAAAAGTCGGAAGAAAATATTATGTAATATAAAATAATGTATAGAATGAATACACTATACTTAAAACTGAGTCTATAAAACAATAGTGTCAATTATGTATAACTATTTAGCCCCTAACACTTTCTACTTCTGCATTATGACTTATAATTGGGAACAGTTAAACAGTATGACTATGACATAAGGAGAGTCTAGGTTTCCGAAGAACATTATTCATGAATTACTTAGCAAGCAAATCGCATGGCAAACAATGCTAAAACAAAAACTAAGTTGTTTGATGGGATAGGTCATTGTGAAAATTGAACACAACTGATTTCTGTAAAGTGCAACTATCAAATTGCTTAGCAATTATGTCTTTATTAAGCATGAGGAAAAAATCGGAAGATATCTAAAAAAATCCGTTTTTCCGACAACTGTCGAAAAATCGGAAGATCTTCCGACAAATTGGAAGACCTGGCATTCCTGGCAACACTGACCAGAGATAATATTACCAAGAGGAGATAGGCAACTCAATGTTATAAGTTGAAACTATCTTCAGCGCTTCTGGTGGAATCGTAGTGGACTAACAAACAAAGTTTTACTAAACGTAGTACGTTGTATCTATTTTAACCGGTATTGTAGTATATAATTATAATTTATAGGTCTACTATTAAATCATTACTTTTGCATATTTAAGCATTATTCTTTGGCTACTAACTGTGAAATTTATTTTGTTAAACAAAAGTTTATTAAATGACTCTAGAATAAAGTAACTAAATTGTCATTTAATAATACATTTTGTCTATAATTTAAAACACAGTAGTAATCTAAGAAAAATACTTAATTTCAAAAGTAATCACATAATATTAGGCTGTAAAAATTAAAATAATGTAATATTTATTTAAATTTATAACACTTATAAATTAACATATTATTATTTGAAAATAGCTTTGGTAAAAGTATTATTGAAATATATTTGACCACTTGTAGATAAAGAAATCTTATTTGTTAAAATGTACACTCAAATTAATTAAGTGGATGCACAATGGTTTTAATTTGTAATGGTTTTAGACATTTTTAATCATAATTTTTCTTTATAAAAATAAAAGAGAATGCATTATTTTTGTTGCCATTAAAGAAAGCACTAGAAGGATAATAAACAAATAATAACATTTTTTAGATAAGACAAATTTATTAAAACATTATATCACCTAGATATATAATCAATAATATTCACATAAAATTATCTTGAAAGGTTTACAATTACCAATCATCTTCAGTTTACTCTTAAGTATAAACCCTCAAGTTCACATATACATTATCATTCAAAATTATTGCATGTATAACTAAATGCAAATGTTAAAATATAGACAAATTTTATCAATCTAGACATTTAAGCTTGAATAATTGTTTATAATAAAAGTAATTACATACTTCAAATGTTTTTCAACAAACTGTTAAAAATAGTTGACATAATGGTTACGATCTATCGATTAAATCCCATTTGTTTTTTAGTATATTTTAAATGAATTGATATTTTGTTAAATGAGTAGCATGGGATCAAAGACGGACAACTGTGTTCCTGAACAAAATTGAAGTATCACCTGTTTCTAATATTTTTTTTTTGCTCTTTTCATTGGCGATATTTATTTGTTTCAGAAACGTGTTATTTTTAACGATTTAATACAAAATTAGTTTCAAAAACGGACAAGTACAGCAGAGGTTTGTTTCAAAAGTGGCCATCTCCGTTATATACCAATGGAATTGCTCAAAATAGGTCATGTGACCTGTGAAAGTGTCATGGCGGTTTTTTTGCTACACACATGTGAGGTTTATTGTGAATACATTGTTTTGAATCTTAATATTTTCTTTTTAAACTTAATTTGATCTTACTTTATGCATTGCAATGAAGCAACAAATAATAACTCTATCTTCAGAAAATGCAAGGAAAAGTTTGCACCATCCCAAAACATGGAAACGAAATGTTGAAAAAAATTAAACATAGGAGTTGGTTTGTATTACGTTACTAAAATGATTCAGTTGTATGTTTAATTTATATGTCACTAATTATTCTTTGAATATTATTTATCAGAAAAAATATATATACAATATTTACAGTATATACAATATTTACAATATATACAATATTTACAATATATACAATATTTACAATATATATACAATCCTCTCAAAAAATCTTTTTACAAAAGCAAAAAACAAAGCGTCAAGCTATGATTATTTTTTTATAAAACAAAAAAGAATTGAAATAAACAAATTGGTAAAGCTATGCTTTAAGAATATAAAAGATTTGTTTAAATATTAACCAAAAAAAGAAGAGGAGAGAAATAATATACTGTTCTCCTACAGTTAATCACTGAAGAAATATTTTTAAAAAAGCAAGAGCGAAATCAACTATTATGTAAAGCTATGAATATATACCTGAACAAATATTGATTGCATTAAAAATATGTTTCTCTCAAAATCACCAAAACCGATTGATGCTCTTCACTCAAGACTCTGTACAACTTCTACGACTCAGTACTTTCACTTGAATGTATCCATGAGTCTTAATTACAAAATAGTTCAAGCGCTTTTATCCAGACATTTCTGGATAAAAAGACAATATACAATATTTACAGTATATATAATATTAACAATATATATACAATCAGGAGTGCTTACAAAATATAAATATATACAATACTACAGACATTTAAATACTAGGCCGAAAATATATAATTTAATTTAGCAGTGTTTTAAAATTCTATTTTTTCTATTCTGCGTAGCCTTAGACATCCTCTGTCTATTAGAGCGTGTACACCACCAAGGAATACATAGTTTTACAATAGATTCTATAAAGGTGGTGTAAACGTCCTCCCAGTGGACTACACAGAAGTCTTTGAACCATTCAAAGGTTACTGTTTTCCGAATACAATCATTGATGATTTTGGATAAATCATTCTGATGACCACGTTCATTAAGAATTTTGTCAACCAAGTTTGCACAAAGAGTAACACAATAGACAAACTTTTCAGATGGATAAGTTAGCCTATTGTATTCTTCGTTGTACTCCTTGAATGCAATTCCTGCATGATAGAAATCATCAGAAGGCTTACAGCAGAGACCAGCTCCACAATCATCACAAAATTGTATTTAGCAAGCAGCCTCCGTACAATATACCCACTTACATAGGATGTTGACATCAAGGCCATGTCACTTGGTATGTCTGGTGCTGCGCTACAAGCAGCAGGGCCGTGAGTTTCATCATCCATTGTAAGTGGATTTTCTGTATTAGCACCCACTTCCATATCGGAACAATCTGAACCAAGAAAACTTTGAAGAGTGCTCAAAATACCTGCATTATCAGTTTCACAATTACCATTATTAACAATAACATTAAATGCAAGACCATTGATAATGCAGGTTTTAAGACTACCTACAAATTGGCCAACTGTGGGATTGTAATTGGACCCACAGTTGTTACGAATTGAACCAAACAAATTCTCCAAAGGATCTTGGTTCAGATTTCGAATACATAAATAGTCCAAGGACAGAGTATCTTTCAAGTATGTCCACAACAGCATGACTGCTCTCATAGTAATGAGCCAGCCATTCTGTGAAGGTGGCCTCAAAATTACTTGTTTAGATATTCCATCCTTTACCTTTTCAAATTGGAATTGCCAGCTATCCACAATTTTTAATGCATTCGTCCAAAACTGTAAGTGGGCACTCCCATCTCGGAGAAAAGTTTTTAACTTTTTACCTCCTTCAAAATTGTAAGAGTTGCCATTAAATGAATCAAAAAGTTCATCACACATTTTTATAAATGTTGAAGTTGCCAGAGCCGATGACGGTAGAGAACCTGTAACAAACATACCAGATAATTAGAATTTTTTTCAAACAAGGTATTACGTAATGTAAAATGTTGTTAGAAGCTTAATTTAAGAGAGCAACAAAAGGATAAAAAAGTAGAATGATGTGACAATTTGGCTTTGAATAAATAGGAGGAACTAAGTCGCCTTTCTGAGTTGTAAATAAACCTTTAGTTTGTATTGATCAAAATTTGATAGTTAGAAAGTGCAATGTTATCTTCTAGACTATTTAACAAATTTTGTGACTCTTACATTTCATTGCATGATTTTGGTCCGAGTCACAAATAATTAATACTAATTATTTACCTTAAGTCCGTCTTGTGACTCCTTGTCGTTCAGTTTAAGACGACATGTTTCGGAGCCGTAACTCCATCATCTGGTCATCCTTCGGGTGAGGTCGTCGAACATTAAAAACATTAAAATTTTATAAACACACACATTTACACACACACTAACACACACGTCACAGTTTGTCACACAAATAAATATAAGAAATAAGCCGCATCTCAACGTCCGGTCAGGATAATGCAGTGCAGATTACTGATCGTTATCTCTGTATGTTTTATACAAATGGTTGATAGCCGTGTCGTACAAATAGTGGGAGTTGAACGTAAGTTTGTCGTTTAATACGTCATCTGGTTTTTTTTTAATGTTTTATATATTTAATCTGCACTGCATTATACTTACCGGACGTTGAGATGCGGCTTATTTCTTGCATTTATTTGTGTGACGAACTGTGACGTGTGTGTGAAAATGTGTGTTTATAAAATTTTAATGTTTTTAATGTTCGACGAACTCACCAGAAGGATGACCAGATGATGGAGTTACGGCTCCGAAACATGTCGTCTTAAACTAAACGACAAGGAGTCACAAGACGGACTTAAGGTAAATAATTAGTATTACTTACATTTCACTGTTCTTTACAAAAAAAAAAAAAAAAAACAGAATCTTATGTTTCAATATATACATACAAATCAACCCCTTTTATGATTTCTCATGGCTTAAAATGTTTCAATACCTTGAACGTAGTGGTTGTATCTTAATCTTGTATATTGCCTGTATATGTCATACTTAATGTTAGTTTGAATTATATATGGCCATATTTATTTGAATTTTATATATAGATAGGCTTGTTTTTATAAATAGTTTGATTACTTTCTTAACTAAAAAATTCTATCTACATTACAAGTGAAAAAATTTATTTTATTTTTATTTTGTGTTATTATTAATCAAAAATTATTGCAAAATAAATCTAATAATAATAGAAATTTCTGTCGCAATAAATGAAATTAATCAATTCATTATAATATATACTTTCTCTTACACATGTTTAACATACCAAAACCTAAATAATTATAACAAACTTACCAAATTGAACATAAACCATAATAGCAACTGCTACAGAGTGACTTAAAACCTGAGCTGCTTTGCCGACTTTCATTTTTTGGGCTCCTATAGGCTCCAAATGTGAATCTTTCAGCTTATGTAGCATACGGAACTCTGCTGAAGATTTATCCAAATCGTATGCAGTTTGGATGTCATCCCATCTGGCAACTCCATCAAAGTCCAGACTACCTGTAATTAGTGAAAAATACAGACAATGTAAAAATTATTTATATATATGTGCTACATTAATATTTTTTGTATTAGTTCTGGAAGTGGACTTCTAGCAAAATGATCTTTTTGTACATGTATGTCATAAATTTTAAAATGAAATAAAATTGCAATTATTGGTAACCATGGGACTTTTTACTTAGAAATAACAAATTATTGTATAACCATGCTTTAATATAGTGAGTTGTACAATTTTGTTTTGTTTTTTGTTAGGCTATATTGAATTCATGAATTAGGTCAAGCCTAAAGTCAAATGTAACACAATTATACATAATTAAATAGTAAAACTAGGGGAGACCCCTGCGTGCTCCGCACGCCAACCCCCAATTTAACCTTCTAAAAACAAATGTTATGTTTTATTTATAATAAAGTTATATGATTAATAATAATAACCTCAAAATTAAGATAATAAATAATGATAAATGTTCAAATCAAATTATTTCTTATATTTTATAACAGCAGTTATAATAATGGTTAAAAGAACCAGCAAGGCTCAGGTATACACTTTAAAACCCTAGCCTAAAATCTAGAAATACAAAAATAATTGTTTCAAATTTTGAAATCAGCTGTTAATTGAAATATTGGAACAGACAGCTATATAATATTATCTGTTCTTTTATTCAATTTATTGTTATGGTAATAAATGTAAATACATGTGTTGGTTTATCATACTAGGCCTAACCTAAGAATTTTTTCCGAATTATTTCGTAAATTTACAAATATTGAAATAAAAAAAGGTTTTTATGGAAATGAATTATAGCCTATGTTTCTCAGGTAAAGTGTAGCTTTTTATCAGTAAAACTATTTTTTCAATCGGTTCAGTAGTGCTAGAGATTACCCCCTACATACAAACAAACAAACAAACTTTACCTGTTT
>JAGFPH010006543.1:47955-64877 GCA_018207615.1 Philaenus spumarius | reverse complement strand
TGCCAATTTTGTGTCAAACGTTTACATACTCAAAGACACGTGTTTCTACTTGACATTTAAAGGTCAAAACTAAGGGTTTCACTACATTATAATTCTACTTTACCGGACTAGCACAACGAGGTGGATTTGTAGTAAATTAAAAACACGTTTTTAGTCAGGGCTTGAAACTAGATTTTAGTTTTAACATTGCCTCGATTTATCTTTGCGTACATATTTGCAGATTTATTTGCACAATGAATAATCTAAATGTATACATAGGAATCCAATCAGGAGATAGGTTTTATATTGTATGTTTAAAACTAACATTGGTACGAATTATGGTTTAACGGTGCTAAAAGAGATAAGAATAACTTCTTTTCTAATAAACAGTATAAGCCCTATTTTTTACGTTTGTTTTTTTGCTGAAGATAATATTTGTGGTTTATTCACCTTTTACAATTTAACTTCTCTCGAAGAAAACTTTTACGAAAAGAAATTTTTCCAAAATCAGCACCGTCGTGAATATACATATTTCCCAAATTGTTGGTTGAAACCCTAAAACATAGGCCAATAAACTTAATTCCGCAAATTTGCTCAACTCGCGCCAGCGGTTCAGCTGCGTGGTCGAGTTATTTTTTCCGACGAGTATAAATCAGGGTGTCAAGTAGGCCTATTAAACGTTTAATATTCTATAGTATGTTGTCGCCTACCTCTATTTTAGCTCAATATACCAAAGATACATGTTAGTCTAAAATCATATTAGCGTGTAAATTTGATGCCGGAGACCACGTATTGCTCGTGTTATTCAGGAAATACATTTTGTCAGATGCGATTGTATTTATTAATCTGATTGCATTTAAACTGAATTTGTATTTTCATCAATCTATAAAAGTGACATTGAAGGACGACTACGGGCGAACGAAGGGCTGACAATTTCAACTGTCTTAAACATTTAACAAGTCTGCTAAATCTTTTACTCAACTGGAAATAGGAGGACGAGATCTTCTGAAAATCCCAACAATAAGTAATTCTGAAGTTTTGCTTATGTACTCAAAATACTATTTGTTTCATGACACGAGCGTTTAAAAATAAAAAGAAAAAGAAAAAGAACTCAGTCGCGGGACTGCCGACAGAAGTGAAAACTGTAATGAATATAAATCGTTGGTCATATTGGTTTAATCTGAAATTTTATTATTTTAACACTACCAAGTAAATTATTTTTAACAGAACTTGTGAAGTGAGGAAGCACAATGTCAATTTCAGAGGTAGTACCAAGTAAACTATTTTAACACAATTTAAGAAATGAGGAAGCACAATGTTCCATTTCAGATGTATTACCAAGTAAACTGTATACTATGCTATGTATACATGTGTACTATAGGGGGATTCATGCAACTTGTCCTAAGTATGTTAAACGTGTTAAGTGTGTTAAGTGTGTTATTGGTTCAAACTGCAGGTGAAATATTCCCATCCCCATTTTTCCTGATTAGTTTTGATAGCTGTGAAAGTAATTATCAGGTTGCTAAATGTATTCAATTTACAGTGAGACAGCTTTCCAAATTTGCACCTGTCATTAAAATATATTCTTACTTAAAATCTAAATGACTGCATGCGTTTCTAATGTGAAGACGGGTTAGTTGAATGATGCGTGTTTTTATAAGTAAAAACTTCTATAGGCGCATCGCGTCAACAAATTTTGCGGGTGGTGAATTGGATTTTACGCATTTTTCTGTCGCGCTCTACTATATATAACGAGGATTCATGCAACCGTGCTAAAAGCTTAGTGTGTTATCATGTTAAATTGCTATTTGAATTTTGAGTGAAGGACCCCTTGTGCTAATGTGCTAAAGTGTTATTTGCTAAAGTAAGGTTATTCTTAACTTTCGGCTATTTTTTTATTATTCTTGCATTTCTGTTGCCGTAGGTCAGATGAGGGTCGAATAGTAAATTTGCGCCGAAACTGTAATACCCTACGCACTTTATAATTTGTGAATTATATTTTAGATAAAATTAGGCCTCATTTTCTGCATGTTTTGGAAACATATTTTGTGTTTTCGTGATCTAGGCTAAATGGCTAAAAATGTACAATCCACAAAAAAATCCACAATCATTTTACGCTTAGATTGTTGAAAAATGAATAACTACAAACATTTGTTTTATGATCGATGGTGGCTTAGTTTCACCGAAACCGGTTATCAAGAGATAAAAAGGATTGTTAAGACGGGGAGAAAATAAAAGGTAATTTTTTAATATTAATTACATAACTTTATTCATAATCTGCAGTCCTGGTGGCTATAAGCATAATGTTTAAATGGCTAATGTTTAGAATACGCCTTCTTACCATATTCTTTAGTTTTTAATAAAAGAGTTTTTTTCACTATTTAATAAATAATGTAGGCCTATATATTACATTTTTATATATTTATAACACGATTAAGTCCTCTTTTTGGTTCCTTTTTGCAAACATATTTGTGGAAACAAAATCAAGTTCTCTGTACTTTTCTGAACACGAAAATGTATGTCAAATTTCGTCGGATTCTCGGAAATTAAAGACAGGAGAAGTTGTTTATTTTCCTTGCTCCATCGTTTCCCCAATTTCTTCCGAATTCTTTTCATGGATTCGAAATTATTATTATTTTCCATCGCAAAGAAACAGGTAAAACACAATTATAACAAACAACCTATTGTTGATTCAAGCTGAAAACCTGAAATTACCTTCCCCAAGAGTTTTACGACGTTAACACTGGTTTAGCAGACCCCAGACCATGCTAAAGTCGAGTGTGCTATCGACTCTGTCAATATCACACTTCTGTCAAACGAGTTTCTCGATTTTAACACACTTAACACGTTTAACATACTTAGGACAAGTTGCATGAATCCCCCTATAGTACACATGTATAATGGCTTAGAATTAATGTACTACAACGGGCAAAACCCGTGTAAATCCGGAAATTTTGAAATTTTATTGAAATATGTAAAATGCAAGATTTCTGGGCGACCATGTGGATGAACCCAATGTAGCGCGGCCTTGAACAAGTCCCGGCGAGGTGGTTGTTATCGTACAGATGGAACTATTGAACCCGAGCTTGTTCGGGATTGTAAAATAACTTAGAATAAAATCAAAGATTTTTAGGGAACACCTGGATCCAGGACTATTACGTATTTGGGTTCTATGGCGGGAACACATTACGCTAATCACGGGTGTGTTGTACGTATGAGACTCAGGTCGTAATACTAAACGGTGATGACGTAACAATCAAGTAAAGTCTAGGGAAAATTTCAAATTTCCTCAAAAGCCTGGAAGGGAGGTATTTTTGTAATGAGCAAAATAAGGCCTATAAAAAAGGTGGTATGACAAAAAGTCATAATTTCAATATTTAGCGAATCAGGGTAGAAACACTGACGCTAAAGTCAATTAAAGTTAAAGTTTAATGAGTACATGGTATTAAGAAGAATTAGTTGCTTAGGAAAAGCAAAAGAAAATTCAAATAAAATAATTATTATGAATGGTAGGAGTTTTCACACCTGGCGGTTAAGTCAGTAGGGAAAATTGTATTTTTTAAACTATTAATCTAAAGTAATAAAGAAGGGAGGTAAATTGATTATTGTAAAAACCAGTATTTTAAATAAATTAACGGTATTTAACGTAAATGTAAAACTTGGAAAATCGTATACTTTTAAATGGCAAAAACTTCGTAAAAAAACCTATTATAGAAATCAGACTTCGGCTATTGTCACAACAACAATAGACCTTCAGGAAAATGAAAATGAAAATTCAAAATAATGAAAATGGAAAATTTTTAAAAGAAAATGCATTGGGAAAACGCTAGGGAAGGCCTAGGAAGAGAATGGAGCGTCCTACAACTTTCATTCAAGTTTCTAAAAAACAGGAAAAAATCACAGATTAAGAAAAGCTATTTCGCGGGAAAATCCCATAAAACCGCGAGGAGTTAGAAAGGAAAGTTGAAAATTCGCGCAGTAGAATAGGAGAGGAAGGGTTAGGAACCACGTAAAGCGCTGAGCCAATCAGAGCGGAGAGGAGCTTTGGCGGCCGGAACAAGGATGTGGCATTCAAATAATTTAAGAAGTTTAAGCCTTAAAACTACGATAAACAAAAGAAAAATAAAGGATTTAAATGTATTGCTAAACAAAGGATGATTTTACACACAGGAAGGTGTAAGAAAATCACTTTAATGTGAAAAAATGAATTTTCGCGGAAAAATCGCGAAAGTGGAGATGGAAGGAGGCTTTATAAACCCTGGACGGGAATTTCAAAGGGATGATTGGGTGAACGACAGTACACGGAGTGTATGTCACTCTGTTTGGAATTTTTGGTGATCGACAGTACACGGAGTGTATGTCTCTCTGTTAATGGATTTTTAAGAGTTAGTACGGAGTTTGCTATTGTACGGGTGAAGTGATCAGCGGTTTGACAAGGCGATACAGGAAGACTACAGGAATATAAGCAGGAATACCATATACTGCTAAGGCTATATTATCAATGAAGTAGCTAAGAAACTTCAGGGACCTGGACTTCTGGAACGTTTTGGCGGACAACTGGACATGAGTATCTAACGTGGAAGAGTTAGCAGGACGATCCCCGGACACATAAAGGACTACTACAAACCACAGGCAACTATAACTCAACGGAAGAACATCTGACGCAGCTTCACGACAACAATAGAACAGCACGCTGTCATCATTGTACATCGCCAAAAGCGCAGAGAGCAACTTTACCCTACAGGTTCTTCTGCTGCTATAAACAACAATCAGCCCCGTGTTAGACGGCCATCTTAAACAACAAATTTGAGGTCTGTGTCAGCGAATTTACGTTTATTCCCCACAATTTGCCTGATTAAATTCAAATTTAATTTATTACAGATACTGGGTTAGTAGGATTGGAAATTGTTTTTCTTAGTGTGAAATGTTTTTATAATATCTAAAGTCGTATAGCATAAAAATCATTAAAGTAAATTCATAATTTAAATAAATTAAAAATAAGTAATTAATAAAAAGCTTGGAACAAAGCATATTAATTAAAAGCATAATTAAAAGTAATATTAAAATTTGTTCTACCTTATTAGATTAAGCAAGAGTTAAAGAAAATTGCGTTTGTTGCAAATTGTATAAATTGGAAAAGAGACATCCAAAAGTATTATTTTTGAGTTGTGTTTTTTAAGATTAATAAATGGATGATTATTATTTTACAGTATAAAAAAGTTTCTAACGTTCACTTACCTATTGTTGAATATTCCATTGTTATATTTCCTAGTGTTAGAAATATTATCAAGGTGTTACGTTATATAATTATCCAAGGCACAAATAAAATTATTTACAAGGTCAGTTCCACTGTATTCACTTCCTCGAGGAATACAGATAGTAAATTCTATTTTTGCTTGTGCTCAAAGCTGAGTTTTATTAAGATTACTGGAAGTGTAATTTGTAGTTTTTTAGTCAAAATATTCAGAGTAATATTAGACAAACAGTTAAATCACCCAGGCCCTTTAAAGAAAAAGGATAGCCTGTACTTCCAGTGGGTGATTTTAACTTATCCTACACAGTACACGTTCGCTGAGGTGTGTCGTATAGGTCGAAAAAGACTGACACCCTACAGGGCGATACAAAAGTGTACAGTTGTAAGATTATCGTTGCAAAGTGAGCTAGATTTCAAAAAACAGAGTCACCTCACCGGCGATATATCTTAAGCGTTGTAGAGATTGGCGTACCCGCAGAAGGGCCGTTGATACTTTGCAAAAGCGTAAGCGTGTACCGTTGTAGTACCTTGCCTCAATTATAAACGTAATTGGTTATAAGCAGTTGCAGACACCAATTATTTTCCAAAAACTTGTTGCTCTTTAATTAAGACTCTTGATAAGAGTGTTCAATAATTACCTTCATAACTACCGGCAAAGAACTATAGTTTTTTTAGAACCTGGTAAAGTTTTATTGCCAATTTAAAAAAACCAAACAGAACTTACTTTCTAAAATAATATAGTAAGACTATTAAATAAATATGGAACAAAGTTTTTTTAAATAACTAATAAAAACACAATATTTACATTTAAAGCAAGATTCCAATCATTTCCAAATCAAAACATTGTTGTAATTGCATGCATCAGAGAACCGCTCACTGGCAAGACAACTTATATATTGCGTAATCAATTTATCGGAATTATTTGTATGAAAGATAGGTGTAGTCTATGTAATCAAATAAAGAGCACTGACCTATAGTATTAAATAATTATATCTCACTAAATAAAGAATGAATCATACATCTCTTAGAAGAGTAATTGACCGAGCGAAGCGAGATCTCCGTTTTAGCTCGATCGTTCGGCATTTTGCGTGTGTGTCTGTCTGTCTCACGATTACGGCCAAACGCCTTGACCGATTTTGATGATTTTTGCATGAATGTTCCTTATTTCTAGGCCGAGCCATGTATGTATACGGGTTTTTTCCATTTTTAACCCCTTAAATAAAATAAACATTTCGGCCGTACTGTTTCTCTCAGTGTAAGCTCTTATCCAAAGCTAGTTTGTGGCTTAACCGTAAGTCGAATTTAAAAACTAATAACATTTTGCGGGTAGAAAATTTGATTTTCAACAAAATTTTATTCTTAATTTTTTCCGTATCTATAACGGTAATTTTACAAAATGGCCGTAAACTTCAAACTTGTTAAAAATCGTCCAAGTTTTTGTATTACAACCATGTTTTTATACGTTTATTCTAAACCAATTCAAAAGTGTTCCATAGATTTTTTGTAGATAAAGGTTCAAAGAATTCATATATGCCAGTAAAAAAATGATTGAAGTAAAATTAACAAGGTTATTTGCAATCAAGAACAAGCATGTTCAGTAACGAAAGGAAAAAGTTCAACTTTAGGCCTACATAAAAAGTAGTACAAATTTGTTGTTAATTTTTTCATAAACGTAGAAAAGTTTCTTAATTTAGTTCTAAATAGAACTGTATAAAAATATTTATCAATTTCAGATTTCTTATTTTGAAAACACCAGTTTTTATGTTCCTACTACAAAACTGCTAACAAAACTAGGCCTGTTTTGAATAGAAATGTAGGAATGTATCCTTTGCCCAAAAATGACATATTATTATAAGAAATTGTAGAGGATAAATCAAAGAATTGAACTGTATACTTGTAAATTATTATTTCATAAAAGTATTTGATTTAGCTTTACTTGAATTACAAAATGAGATGAAACAAATGAAACCTCGCTGTGATAAAGGACATACAAAAAATTACGGTTGGACAGCGTGGGAAGTATTGGTACATGCGTTGAGATCACTATCACGACGCTTTAACATCGTTTGTTTTCATTATTTCTAATATTGGAATATGATATGGAACTGTAAATACATTGTTAAGTTTTAGTTATTTAAGTATGTAAATGTTTAATCCTAGGTTTTCCCTCAATAACGTGATATTTGTGATATTTGATATATACCTTACGCATTATTAACCTAAATAAAACACAAAACCCCCTAAAAGAAAATCTTTATCAGTTAAAACTCTAGGAAAGAAAAAAAACGAGATCTAGAAACCCCGGAATCGCGGGAATTGCAAAATAATATTTCACTGGCTAAACCTTCTGCTTACTTCCTTACTGGCACACTATTGTTAACCTAAGCTCAAAACCACATTGTTATTTCAACGAGCGAGGTCTACTGTTCACAGAACTACTAGTATGACATGTCTACAAAGAATGGAAAGAGTCATTTCTAAATGACAAAATGTGCTATATTTTCATTGTCCAAAAGTCCAAAATGTCCAATAGTCCAATTTTAAACGTCCAACGGCGGTCGCTTCGGCTATTCAGCCATTCTCAAGTTAAGGACCATTGTCTTCCGTCATTAGTAAAATAAAAACACATATAACACTTGCAAACACTTATACACACGAATCCATAAATACAAATTACACGCTCGCACGGCTGGACTGTCGGTATCGGTTGGAGTTGAAATTAAGTTTATCATTAAGTAGCGTTCCTTGCCCTGTCTTGAAAGCTTTATAAATCTCATACTGCTCCAGAGCATTCATACGTTTCCCATTGTTACTCCTATGTAAAATGCTCAAAGATTTGTCAATCACATCATATTGGTGTTGTTTCCATAATGTGTTCAGCAAATTTTGATTCCGTTTTCTGGGATTGTGCTGATTGTACTGCGGGTGGAAGATGTTCTTTAAATCTCTTATAAAATAATGGTCCAGTCTGACCTATTTATTTTTTGGGGCAATCAGATTAGATTTTTGTAAATGTACAAATTTTTAGAATTATTATAGTTTTATTTATTGCATAAATAAATTCTTAATTTCAGATATAGACGTCAATGTGGTCGTAATTAATAAATGTTTCCATGCTTTGTAATAAATAAATGTAATTAATATTCGCTTATTTATGTATAATTAAATATTTGTAAGATGCTAAATTATATATGTAGACTGTCGAATACTGAATTATACACATTGCTGGGGTGATATATTACGAAACTGAATTTAATATATGATTATAATGAAATATAATACTATATGTTGTCTTATATTTCACTATATAATAATTAGGTAATGTTTTAATAGTCCATTTCGATAACTTTGAAATTAGAAATTAAAAGGTTGTACAGCAATCATAGTTTTTTTAGAGGTAATTGTAATTATACTAAATACATAAAATGAAATAACGATACATCTAAGGAAAAACGTAGGTTTTATCCTGTGTGTTAAACCTAACTTGAGCATTGTCCATTTATTATGGAGGGCAGGAAAGTGACTGGAAAATACTTTGTTGTCGATAGAAGCCATTAGTGGGAAAGGAGAATGTATTGGAGTGAAAATATATCGTACTGGTCAGTTAGTTTTGCTTTCCGGGTCAAGTCGAAAACAAACATGTAGTCCAGTCAACGAATGAAAATGACTCCCTCAAAGTGACGTAATTTTTTAAACGTCAGTTATTTTTTTAATACACTGATTTTTTTGATTTTTAAATTTTTCTGTAAATCTGCTTTGTAAATTTTTTAAAATGACACTTCTATAGAGGGAAATGGAAGGTACACCATTTTTGACTTTTGGACTTTGTTTGAACTAGCTAGGAGATAAACATACTAAAAAAAAAGTCCCCACTTCTATCAGATGAGCGGGGTGCAGGGGAGCCTGTAGAAGGTCCCTTTATGCGGGTTTTCACTTATAACTCGAAAACTATGCGTCTTAGCGATAAGACCATTCCATAAAAAATTAAAGCTAACAAAATATTGCTCAAGATTTATTCTATAAAATATGTTTTCGCTATCTCACATACTTTCCGAGATATCCGCGCTCGAAAATAGACTATTTTTGAAGTAAAAAGATTTCTCTCGCATTTTCGCATTATTTGATTAGATTAAATATCCTGGTCAACAGGTGTTTTGGCCATCAGTAGGACTATTAAGTGGACATTCTCACCAATAACAGCAACTGCGGTAGTATGTGACAATGCCACTTCCGTGTCTACAAAAGGGCGTCAGCATCGTTTTGTGCTTGCAGGGTTCTGACTCTATATTATGTGCCTGGACGTTTAAAATTGGACTATTGGACGGTAAGTTCAAAAGTTTACTTAAAAAATCTAAAGTTTATGAAATCATAAACTATTAAAAGTTGCTAAAGCCACGTGCTACCAAAAGCAGTAAGTAATAAAAGTTACTAAAGACAACTTCCCTTTTCTGAACGAATAGCATTAAGTGAGGCTGACATTCAGAATCACTTCGCTCTGTTTAGTGAATATCATTAGCAACTTGCTGTGTTCGCAGTTAACATTACTAATTGGGCCAAGTCACAGGGAGGGTGAAATATCTTGAAACAAGTGACAATTTAATTACTAAACGCCTATGTTTCTGCAAATGAAAATGTATCTGTGCTGCTTTGAAAAGGACTGAATAATAAATTATTTGTACTCAGATTCAAATTCCAAAGCATTATTGTAAATGTTTGATTATTTTAGATATGTTTTACCTAAGATTTTAACGTTAAAATATTGAATGTATTTTATAATTTTTATTTTAAATTGCTTATTTGATTTTTTGCTCTTAATTAAAATGTATGTAACTATTCAACCATGATTATTTATATTAGTTTAAAATATTTCATAGTATATTTAAAAATATTGTTTATATTTATTTAAATTGTTTATTTGCTTTCTAAACAAAAATCGAAAGCAAATAAAAGACATATTTTTCTTTAGTTTTTAATATATTTTTAGTTTTTCATAATATTATTTTAAAAAATTATAAAAGTTAAAATAAATTATAAATTTAAGAGTATCTGATGAGTTGTTCAGACTCTGCTTTGTTATTCACAGATAAATTTTTTTTTTTATAAAGAAACAACGAATATAACATTTTTTATTAGATAGTAGGGGAAAGAATTGAAATTTATTGTATTGTTTAAATATTTTAGGATTACAAAATGTTTTGGTTTGCTCTTGCAGCAAAAAATCTGCTGAGTATAAAATAAAATTAATGTTTAAGTACAATTAAAATAATAATTTAGGAAGTTAAATTGTTAAAAGCCCAAAAATTTTTATAAAAATCTACGATTTAGTTAGCAATGCACATTCCTTTGTACGTATAAATGTTATTAACTGTAAGCAGAAGATTTAAATTTGTAAATGAAACAAATGATAACTGTATCTAATTGTCTGCTCATTAAAAAAAAAAATTAATTGTATAAAACATTTGCCTATTACTTTAACATACATGTGCCTATAACGCTATTTTTATATAACAAATAGAGAGTAATATAACTCAAATACATTTATAATAATCTGCGGCTGAATATGTGGCTGAAACATCTGTGGCAGAAACAAAACGTCAATTTAACCGCCACATTTCCAACATGGAATTGGGTTGTCTATGTTTAGAATAACATTTCAATTTAACCAAAGAGAATTAAAGCGAGTCAAATTAAATATAATTTAAACGAAATGAATGTTTAATACATCTACAGAGATTTCAAAAACTATTTTTCGTCTCAAATTAATTTATTACAGATATGCATTATTGAATAATTGTAAATTAATGAACTATGATACAATCAATATTACAACATTTCTGTTGTTTGATTAATCTACTTCCGAACAAATAACAATACAATTGTTTTATGCCAACACTAACATTTTAACCATAATTAATTTAAATCTATGGATTTTTAGTACTGATTTTACATTTAGAGACTTTTCTAACAGTTTTTGTATGAAGAAAGACTGCATCTTTTTGTACCCAAAATGAATACAACAACCAAAGGTAACTTATATTTTAAACATAACTTTATATATTGGGACATTATTACGTACAACATAATTATCACAATGTATACATTTCTCCCAGTTTAAACAAATAAAGTAATTTTTAAAATTGTTGTATGTGCCACAGAGCTTAATGGACTAAATAAACTAAGCTTCCAGGATGTAATGCAATCATAACTAGAAATAATTAATTCAGAAGTTAAGATTTTAATTATCATACGTAGGATTGTTTTATCTTCTTCCAACAAGTTAGAGCTTTTTAAAAATTTAAATTTCAAGTAAAATATCCGCTGAAATAACCAAAAACACACAAAGAATAAAGTAGTCTTACAATCTATATCTTTATATATAATACGTGAAGCCGTTTTTTGTAAACACAACTCCTCCCTTATTTCTGGACCAATTTTAATGTTTGAGGTTTCAAAAAATTCGTCTCATTTCTTAGTTTTGCAATAAGGTTTTAGATGTCAAAAATTCTTTTCCTTAATGGCGTGAGCTAATCTCAAAGGTCGGGTTTTCCCCATAAGATTAACATGGAAAATATTTAAAAACCATTTCTATACAAAACAGCTGTTTATAATAAGAAACAAACTAATCCAGCTGATTTCGTGGATGTAAATAACGATGATTACAGTATTCAGAAGGTTATAAAAACATTTTAATACAAAACAGCTGTTTATAATAAGAAACTAACTAATACAGCTGCTTTGTGGAAGTAAATATTGATTTTTATAAGGGAGGAAATGAATTATTTATTCAAATTATAAAATTTACGAACTAATTTGTTTTGAACATTTAACATTATTTACCATCTTAGTTTTGAGGTTATTATTAATCCTACACTTTTATTATAAATAAAACATAACATATGTTTTTAGAAGATCGCACCGGGGGTTGGCGTGCGGAGCACGCAGGGGTCTCCCCTAGTAATATATAAAAGCCAAATACCACTCACTCAGTCACTGACTCATCACAAAATCTCAAAACTATTGAACGGATTGGAACGAAATTTGGTATGTAGCTTCCTCTAGGGCCATAGGTAGAAGAAAGAGTTTTAAAAAATTCGAAATCTAGGGGGGTTTGGGGTGAGTCATAGTTACTAAATCACGATTTCTTCAAAACTACCAAACGGATTGGAACGAAATTTGGTACGTAGCTTCCTCTAGGCCCATAGGTGCTCACTAAGAAAGGATTTAAACAAATTCGAAATCTTAGGAGGGGTTGGGGGGTCTAAGTTACTAAATCACGATTTCTCAAAAACTACCAAACGGATTGGAACGAAATTTGATATGTACCTTCTTCTAGGGCCATAGGTGCTAACTAAGAAATGTTTTCAAAACATTCGAAATCTTAGGGGGGGGGGGGGGAAAAAATAAAAAAACACGATTTTCCCAAAAATAAAAAACGGATTGGAACGAAATTTGGTATGTAACTTCCTCTAGGGCCATAGATGCTAACTAAGAAGGGTTTTACAAAAATTCGAAATTTTAAGGGAGTTTGGGGGGATAAAGTTGCTAAATCACGATTTCCCTAAAACTACTGAACGGATTGGAATGAAATTTGGTATGTAGCTTCATCTAGGGCCGTAGAAGCTGGCTAAGAAAGGGTTTAAAAAAATTCGAAATTTTAGGAGGTTTGGGAGGGGGGTCAAAGTTACTAAATCACGAAATCTCAAAAACACCAAACGAATTGGAATTAAATTTGGCAAGTAGGTTCATCTAGGGCCTTAGGTGCTCGCTAAGAAAGGTTTTAAAAAAATTCGAAATTTTAGGAGGTTTGGGGTTAAAGCTACTAAAAATCCATACATTTAACTTTGATTTGTCTCTCTGTGCAAAGCTGGATCTGGCCAGCTAGTTATGTATAAAATCTATAAACATATTGCAAAATAGGGGTTTCCATTATACATTTTTTTTGCAGTTGAAAAAACGTTAAAACCTAACGATAAGAGGGCAAAATAAAAACTAAGCATAAGTTTAATTCAAAAATTTTGTAGGTTGTAAAATATTATCTTCAGTTTTTCAAACTTGGAATAAAATCCTAATAGCCACCGAAGTTGTACGTATAGTACGTAATGCTGTGCGAATAAGATCAAGTTTAATTTAACCATCTTACACGGACGAGTTTTTTTAGTAATACCTCAATCTTTTTCGTAAGGTAATTCTAGTTTAAAAAAGAATTACTAACGGTTGAACTGTTTTACAATACCATTGCCCTAAATAACAATTATCCGAAAAGATTTACAATACTCACTTAAAATACACCATTAGTCTTTTTTAGATTTAGATAGATCGTAGATTCCGAAAGAACAATTTGTAAAGTGATCCATGATGTTATTTATCACAAATATTAAACCTATCATTTTATTTGACTTAGAATTGCTTAAGGTAACGTATTTTCTATGCGTTTGATTAAAAAAAAAAAATAAGATATTGTGGCAGGTAGTGCACAAGGTAAAGTACAACACTATCTTTCATAAACGTTTGTCTGTTCTGGTTCACCTAGAGTTATTCCTGATTCCTTCCATCCATAAAACAATTTTTAGTTGGTACTGAATAAATTACATTTGACTTAATGTAATTTTTCTTTTCTACAGTCTTCATTTTGTATTATACAATTTTCTTTACACTGTCACACAAATAACATTACTGGTGAAATTATGGCTGGCAAGATTCAATAAATCGTTACTTAGACCACGCAGCTGAACCGCTGACGTGAGTTGAGCAAATTTCCAAAATAAGTTTACAGGCCTATGTTTTAGGGTTTCAAAAAATAATTTGGGAAATAGGTTCATTCACGACGGTGCTGAATAGCTGCAAAATGGTTCCCACGCCATTGCGCATATTGGGATTATCTTCAATACACAATGAATTGCGTGGTTCGCACGCCAACCCCACGGTAGAATCCACCATATGCTTTGAACCGGATACTTCTATGGTATTTTGCGTTTTGATCGATTTTGGATGAACCAAACTCGCTATAAGGTCGCGTAAAAAACAAATTGTGCAGAATAACATTATACATTTATGTTAGTAGAAAAAACTCAAAAACAAATTCATTCTCGTAGGAAAAATCTCAAAAAATAGTTACTTCCGGTCAAAAAATATGCTTCCGATTGTTGGATTTTTTTTGGCTGACGAACTTGTCCGAGCGACAACAACATGTATACCAAATGTGAACCAAATCGGACTTAAAATGCAGCCACTATAGTGCGAACACATATATGCATATGATTTTAATGAAACTCCAAAACATGTTCTGGGGACCATGATCGGTGCTCAATTGCTACTCCTGACCTTGGGTCTTACCATTAATGACACTGCAATAACTCATTTTTCCTATGGAAATTCGCTAATAACAGTTAAAAGTGTTTACTAAATGTTGTGTGATTTATTTCACAAATCGTATAATTTAAATAATTTGTTTGAACACAAATCCTTTGTTACAAAAAAATTTGATTTTGGGCCATCTAGAAAATCATTAAAAGCCAGGAATAGTTGTTATTAGCTATGTTTCCTTATATACCTTTAAATTACTTTTTCTTGTTGACTCTGTAGTTACCATTTAAAAAATAATACTCTTATTTTATCAGAATTAAACAAATGTTGATTTAAATTGAAATATAAAATGTCAGAATATATTATAATGTTTCAGTCTTTCAGGGATGATGATTTGATTCATTTTTAATAATGGAATTATAATAACAAATGTGTAGTAATATAAATATATTTAAAAACAAGATATACCTGTAACGATTTCTAAACATTTTATTGTTTTTAAAGGAAAATCACAAAGGGAATTATTACTTCTCGCAAATATTTCCAATATATTGGTTTTATATTTTAATATAAACATAAAGGAAATATTGAATGTTGCAGAACAGTTGGTACTTTTCTGTGCTTTAGAATTGAAACTAATTCATTTCATTGCACTTGTATGATTTCAAATATTATATAATTGGATAAAAACCCGTTCAAGCGAAGCTCTCGTCTCTCAGATTGCGTTAGTCGTTTTCAACACATTTAATCTTTTATTTGATATATGTATTACACGTGATGCACATATACTTTAACAATGTGTAGATATTAAATTTACTGTACACGTGGAGGAAAGAGGTAATATATTAAACAAATTAAAAACTACATATATTGGGCAGTTGCAGAAGATCGAAAAATACTTGTATCTAATATTTAACTCCTTCGATACTTTATGATGACGATTTTTATATAAATTGTAATAATTTAATGTATTATCTTATATTATAAAAAAGATAAAAAATTAAAGAAATTAATATAAATAAAATTTAGGCATTTAAAATAAATACAACTGTCAATTTTACTTTTAGCATAACTGGAAAGATGATTTTTTCCGAGTTTCATTCTTTTTCACATTAAAAAGAATAATTTAAATATAATTCCCCCTTTTTTTCCATTGGTTGCAAGATACTAAAAGAACCCTGCCGGCGTTGACCAAATAGATCTTTTGCCCCCTTAAATTTCCCAGTTATCCCCACCCAGTAATACCCGTCTTCCTCATAAAGGCACAGATGCTACCTTTAGGGTTTCCTAGGACGGTTTCCCTTTCCTGCCCTGTTGGGCCTAGCGTAAAAGTTCCGGCTCTACCTAGAGCCTCACATTCCAGTAGGATGTGTTCCGCCGATTCTTCAGGCAATCCGCATTTCCTACATATACTCTCCTCGGCAATCCCAATTCTATGTAGGTGTTTCCTGAGGTGACAGTGACCCGTTAATAGGCCAACCACCCATCTCATGTTATCCCTTCCTAGCGAGATAAGTTCTTCAGCATGTTTCCTGCCTGGCTTGAACAATGGCAAGTCCATTCGTTCCTGAAACCCTCCAGGTTTTTACCCTCCTGCATCCACATCTCAACCGATGCTCTGGCATGCCCATAGGAAATCCCAAGCACCGGCTCAAGAGGAGCCTCAGACCCTTTCCTGGCTAGCTCATCTGCTCTCTCATTTCCATCAATACCTAAATGCCCAGAGACCCAGCAAACAGAAACCTCATTCCCCTGGCTAAGCTTCATCAATGCCGAGAGGCAGTGCCACGCCACTTTAGATTTCATTCTATATGAATTTAGCTCTTTGATCGCTGCTTGGCCATCAGAGAAAATCATGATGTTCTTACCTTTGTATCCCATTCTAAGATTCTCTTCTATGCACTCCGAGATCTCACAAACTTCTGCCCGTAAAACAGTAGCTTGTTTGCCTCGATACAGGACACTGGAGGCCTTAGGTTGAACCCCATTGACTCCACCCCCTATTCCCGTCTGCGTCTTCGAGCCATCTGTAAACCGACTATATCCTACTCGTCGTATAACTCCGTGAACACTAAAAGAAAATATCAGTGTGGCTCAGATTTTGTAATTTTCTCCCCCTTTGATTCAGAACAGTTCTTAGGCTCCAAAAATCGTACGTTAGTGAAAACTCTTCAAGTACGTAAATAAAGCATATTTCTTATGTAGAATATTTTAAGAATTATTTCTGTAAGCCATTAATCGATTTGTTATCATATCCTGCAAATTTTGGATTATAAATATTACTTTTTATTACATCAAAAGAAGCAGTATAGTAAGTAGAATTACTACCTATAATCGTTTTCAAATATATTAATTCCATACGGAGTTATTGTCATTTAAAAATTTT
>JAGFPH010006543.1:24279-47945 GCA_018207615.1 Philaenus spumarius | reverse complement strand
ACGTTCTTAAAGATAAAAGTCCATATTTTAATTTACTTTAAAGTCTAGGGCGTTATCTCTAATAGGTTCCGAGATATAATCCGGACAAAAGAGGTGTTTTTCATTTTATTGTAAGTGGTAAGGGGCCCCCCTTTGCAACATTTTAAGAAAAAAGGCAAATTTTGGATTATAAATGTTACTTTTTATTACATCAAAAGACGCAGCATAGTGAGTAGAATTACTACCTATAATCGTTTTCAAATATATTAATTCCATACGGAGTTATTGTCATTTAAAAATTTTGCGTTTTTCATTTCCACGTTTTTAGCTTGCAAGCTTCTTTTCAAAACGCTGTAGCTCTTACACAAAATGTTTAAAATACTTGAATTTGTCACATTCTTAAAGATAAAAGTCTATATTTTAATTTTCTGTAAAGTCCGGGGCGTTATCTCTAATAGTTTTCGAGATATAGGCCGGACAAAAGAGGTGTTTTTCACTTTTTTGTAAGTGGTAAGGGTCCCCCCTTTGCATCATTTTAAGAAAAGAATGCAAATTTTGGATTATAAATGTTACTTTTTATTACATCAAAAGACGCAGTATAGTGAGTAGAATTACTACCTATAATCGTTTTCAAATATATTAATTCCATACGGAGTTATTGTCATTTAAAAATTTTGAGTTTTTCATTTCCACGTTTTTAGCTTGCAAGCTTCTTTTCAAAACGCTGTAGCTCTTAAACAAAATTTTCAAAATACTTGAATTTGGCACGTTCTTAAAGATAAAAGCCTATATTTTAATTTACTGTAAAGTCCAGGGCGTTATCTCTAATAGGTTCCGAGATATAGGCCGGACAAAAGAGGTGTTTTTCACTTTTTTGTAAGTGGTAAGAGTCCCCCCTTTGCATTATTTAAAGAAAAAAATGCAAATTTTTGATTATAAATGTTACTTTTTATTACATAAAAAGACGCAGTATAGTGAGTAGAATTACTACCTATAATCGTTTTCATATATATTAATTCCATACGGAGTTATTGTCATTTATAAATTTTGCGTTTTTCATTTCCACGTTTTTAGCTTGCAAGCTTCTTTTCAACATAACTAACCAAAATAATAACTTATACCAAAATAAATTTGCACACTTACAGCATGACCCGTAGGTCGTCTGCCAGGTTGGATTGATTACCCTGAACAAATAGGAAGTTCTAATAATTAAACTCATAAATAAATGCCTTCCTTGAGCGCACTTCTCAAGAAATTTACTAAATTCAGTTTCCCCCATTCAATATCCTTATCAATCTGTCACCATCAATTACTTTACATTTAAAATATTTTTCTCTAACGCCACCTAATATTAAACATTCTCCTATAAAATATATCTTGGTTTCCTCCTCCCGGGAATTGCATAAAGAGCACATCCTTTCAATTCCATTCCTGCCTGGTCTAGCGTTTAGAGACAGCGTGGCAGTCCTTGCTCTGAATATTAAACTAATAAATTCTCGAGTGTATTTGTCATTAACATAGGCTGCCTTCCCAAGATTATATTCAAGTTTATTGTATACATCATTCCCCCAAGAATTTAAAATCCGCTCGGTCCATGAATTCATCGCTTCTTCTTTCAATTTTGCCAATAATTCATTCAATATTTTATTTCCCTTTCCATTTTTTTATTTAAAAAAAATCTAAATCGTAGTGCATTTTATCCCCCATTTCCAACCAGAACCTAGCCCAAGAAATATTCCTTTTAATGACCTGCCTAACTAGTTGTTTTGGTAATCTATTGTCTGTCATGATAAGGCACCTAATTATATATTTAAGTTTATTTTTAAAGTTTCTAAATTCAAAGATTTTGCCTTTGTCTCTAAATATAATACACTATTAGGGGTATTATTTGGTAGGCCAAACATTCTCTTTAAAAAGAAGCGTTGAAAATTATCAATAATAGGATTTTGTCTATAACCCCAAAATTGTGACCCATATGTGACTATTGATTTACATGCTGCATCAAAAACCGCCTGTTTTGTTGAGATTGGAATACTCTCTTTAACCATAAAATTCCTCCATGAAGAATTTAATGCATATTTCGCTACCGTAATTCTCTCTGTAAGATGTGAATTGAGTGTGTCAGAGTTGTTGGTAAATACCAGCAACCGATAAGAACTTATAAAAAGTATTAAAATAATTATTATTAAGAAATAAATTTACAAAAGAACACAAACTAAATTAGAATTCAATTCATTGTAGAGCGGAATCCTGAAACGAATGTCTAGTTTAGGTTACAAACTCAAGGCAGCATACGCCAGCATTTCCACGCACGTAGGCCAAATCTGTAACCGCATAAAATTATGTCAAATTTACCAAAATCGTTAGCCAATCATGAGGAATGAATATCCAAACGGACCAACCAGGGTGAGCTAAGTAGAGGTGACAAAAAAGAAGTGGGAAAGGAACACGTGAAAAAAGTGGTCTATCACACAATGTCCATCAAGAAGCGAACATCAAGTCATCTACATTCAGTATAAATCAATTAAACAAGTCTAGTAAAAATATCCATCAAGAAGTGAACATCTAGTGATCTACATTCTGTAATAATCACTTAACAAATATCATTCCTGGAAAGTATCCAAAACGTGAAAGTGTCGGGCGGTATATTAGTGCGTGATAAAAGTGTGGTGACCAAAGTTTAATAAAATATCAGAATTAATTTAATTAAGTGAAGGTGAAAGAGAGAAGGGAAAAATGTTCATACCAATGTAAGTAGTTTTAATATCTTTTAATTGTAAGACAGATCTCGAGGTGTAACAATATTTAAATTACAACATGAATCATATATCAGCACTTTAATCTTAGAACTACATTAGCTTAAGATGTACTGTATTTAGTTTTATTGGGACTGAACCATAAGGGTTAGCTGCCAGACCTTGAGTCGTTAAGCAATCGGGGATGGTCCACAATTTAACAGAAAGATTTAAACCATATTTTATTGACACGTAATTACGCTATGAATGATAATTTTATGTATTACATAAATTCACTATTTTAATTGTTACAAATTGATTTGTTTAAGTTAGTTAGTGTGGAGGGTATATTTTATTGTTTAAATAATGTCTACGATTGTTATTTGTAATGGGATTCTAATTGTTGTAAAATTTGAATTATTGAAAGAAGTGAGTTAGTGACATTTTGTTCACTAATTAATATATTCACTGATAGTTAAAATACTTGAAGAATTTGGATTGATATATTTATATTTTCTAAACTCAAACGTCTCTGTAATTATTTATACCTAATACTTTGGAGTACCTCTAGAGCCTGGCGAAATTTTGATTCCTGACGGGAATCTGGTGGACGCCCCCAAACTGTTGAAGAACCAATGAAAAGGTATATGTTTTAGTAGTTAAGTATTTAATTCAAAATTAAAATCAAAGTCAAAAGGCCTTACTTTTCATACCCTCACAAGTAATCTTACATGGTAAAGTCGCCCAAATTTACGTAATCTTACATGGTGGAGGCTCCAAATCTATAAGTAATTAAATGTGGTAGAAATAATTACAGAGAATTTAAATGTGGTAAGAATAATTACAAAGAGACTAAAATAAACTGTGTTTAGAATAAGTATTGCATAACATAGCTGGTATATGATTTCGTTTAATAAAACCAAAAAAATAGGATAGGATTTCAAATAATAATAACACTGATATTTACAAATATAAAAAAAAAGTGGAGGCAATTGCAATATTAATAGAATTTAAGATAGAGGGAAAGCAAATAAATACACAAGCGTAAACAACCAAACAGAAACTGAAATGGATATTAAGGAGAAAATACCGTTAGTTCAACCAACACAATATCATGGCCTACCCTCAGAAGATATATATATTCATTCATTGCCCAATATGAAATAGCTTCACGAGCTAATGGGTGGACACAAAAAACCCAAATAAACTTATTGCCAACATATCTGGCCCAATCAGCATTAAATTGGTATGAAAGCTTTATATAGACAAAATTGTATACTGTTACAACTCAACGAAACAAACAAGCACCGGTTTCACGCCAAATAAACTTATGTTCGATTTTGAACCAAACGACCCCATGGAGATCATACAAATACAAGAAAACCAAAATTACGACATCCAACAACATC
This sequence comes from Philaenus spumarius, assembly GCA_018207615.1. Taxonomy (NCBI): domain Eukaryota; kingdom Metazoa; phylum Arthropoda; class Insecta; order Hemiptera; family Aphrophoridae; genus Philaenus; species Philaenus spumarius. Next base: position 43,822 of record JAGFPH010006543.1, on the reverse strand, counting down.
TAAAACAAATTCAAGAAATTAGAAAAACAATACCCAAAATAATTCAGAATGCCCAAGAAAAACTAAAATTTTATTACGATAAGAAGAGAACTGACTTTGAATTAAAACAAGGGGATGAAGTCTTAATAAGACGCGAATTCCAAGGCAAAACAACCACAAAATTTGACATAAAGTATACGGGGCCATATACAATTATAAAAAAAAAAAAATTAACATACCAAGTAGAGATATTAAAATATGGAAGACTCCAAAATGAACCAATACACATTTCCAGAATGAAAATGTATCATAGAAGGTAATAATAAATAAATACAATAAAAATGTCATGTGTTCATTAGAAAATAAACAACAACAAAAATAATTAATTAAATTTTAACTCGAGATCTGTCTAGATATATATTGTATAAATTAGAAATATCTAGATATATATTGTATAAATTAGAAATATCAATATGTATATTGTATAAATTAGAAATATGTATATGTATTAGACTTAAGAACTAATTAATTAACTAATAGGGGTAGTACATAAAGCAAAACCTGAGTAACAAAAGTAATTTTCACAAGCATTAAGAATACATTTAACTGCTTTTACTTTTACCTAATACTTTGGAGTACCTCTAGAGCCTAGCGAAATTTTGATTCCTGACGGGAATCTGATGAACGCCCCAAACTGTTGAAGAACCAATGAAAATGTATATGTTTTAGTAGTTAAGTATTTAATTCAAAATTAAAATCAAAGTCAAAAGGCCTTACTTGTCATACCCTCACAAGTAATCTTACATGGTAAAGTCGCCCAAATTTACATAACCTTACAAGTGATAATTGTGGTGTGAATGTAAGTCCAAGGTACTTGTACTGGTTTACTATTTCTATTATTAAATCACCAAATTTCCATTTTTTCATTTGTGCTCAAACAACCACCCTGCCTAAATACCATTATCTTTGACTTTTCCAAATTTACCAATAAATTCCACCTTTCACAATAAGTTTTAAACCTATTAATCATTTTTTGCAATATTTTGGGCTTTGAGGCCAATAATACTAAATCATCAGCATACAAAAGTACCCTAACATTTAAATCCCCTACCCACAAACATATCATTTGTGAATATAATTTACGAACAAAGCAAACAATAACGGAGAACGAACGGAGAAAGAAGGCAGCCCTGTCTAACACCTGTAGTGGTTGCAAATTCATCCGTTAGCCCATCATTGAACCACACCTGTGATATATATTTTTTTAATAAACTCACAAATTTTGAGGATATTCCCAAGTTGTATAATTTGTAAATATTGTCCTGATTACAACAAGTATTATATAGTTCAAACAGGGAGAACGTTTCTTTGGCGATACAAAGAACACCTTCCCAATAACAAAAGCAATATTTTCAACTCTAATAACTCTAGCCACTTGTGTGAAAGCAATCACGGACCAGGTGATTTCCAATCCAGTGTGGAGACATTACACTTATGCACAAAAGGCGGAATGATGAGCTCACAAGAGGAGTTTGAGATTTATAGAGCGTTTAAAAGAAATCCCGATGGCATTTTAAATGATCAGCTGTCTTTCCAGTCACATCATTTATAAGGCACAGCTCTCAAACATTTATCTAAGATCAATAGTGGTTATCATCAGTAGGACGCACCGCTCGTACCGTCAGTGCTTCACCGGATTTATTAGAGCGCACACCGGTGCCAGACAAGACTGTTTAATGTTTTTTTGTGTTCATGTAAGTGTTTGTGTTTTAATAATATTTTAATGTGTGACGAGTTCCTCGAGTGAATGAAAAAAAATAACAAGAGGTACCTGATGATGAAGTAGGAAATACTTGGAAACATGTAGTAACGAATGAGATCAAAACAATTTGAAGTCACAAGACGGACCTTATAAGGTAATTCATTGTATTATTTAATTGTGACTTGGTACCGAAAAAATGCATATTAAAAATAATAATACATTTTATTTTTATCATTATTATTAGGAAGAATGTATGAATAATTTGTAGTCAATTATTAGTGCAGAAGATATCATATAAAACACCTTAACTAATAACTCGGCGATCGATAGGGGGACCAAAGCTACGCATACTGAGTATTTAAAAAAGAAATATACATTGTTTACCACTGTTTAAAACTTCTTCCTGTAAGACATCAATCTCTGTATTTTTAAAGTATTTTTAGCGAATTTCCATAGGAAAAATGAGCTATTGCAGTGGCCCTTATGGTGAGACCCAAGGTCGGGAGTAGCAAATGAGCACCGATCATGGTCCCCAGAACACGTTTTGGGGTGTCATTAAAATTCATATATATTGTTGGTTGTGTAAGTGGCTCGGACGAGTTCGTTAGCCAAAAAAATCCAACAACCGGAAGTAAGTTTTTTGACCGGAAGTAACTATTTTTTGAGATTTTTACTAAGAAAATGAATTTTTTTTAGAGTTTTTTCTAAAAATATAAATGTAAGATGTTATTCTGCACATTTTGTTTTTTTACGCGACCTTATAGCTCGCTTGGTTCCCCCAAAATCGATCAAAACGTGAAATACCATAGAAGTACCCGGTTCAAAGCCATGTGGTGGATTCTACCGTGGGGCTGGCGTGCGAAGCACGCAATGCTTTGTGTGTTGAAAATAACCCCTAATACGAGGTTTGGCGTGCGAAGCACGCAATGCATTGTGTATTGAAGACAATCCCAATATGTGGAATGGCGTGCGAAGCACGCAATGCTTTGTGTATTGAAGACAATCCCAATATGTGGAATGGCGTGCGAAGCACGCAATGCATTGTGTATTGAAGACAATCCCAATATGTGGAATGGCGTGCGAAGCACGCAATGCTTTGTGTTATTGAAGATACTCCCAATATGCGGAATGGCGTGCGAACCATTTTGCAGCTATTCAGCACCGTCGTGAATAGACCTATTTCCCAAATTGTTGGTCGAAACCCTAAAATATCGGTCTATAAACTTAATTTTGGAAATTTGCTCAACTCACGTCAGCGGTTCAGCTGCGTGGTCGAATTATTTTTTTTCAAAAGTAGACAGAATTTATCCGATATGAGATCAAATTTAAAAAAAGAAAGCTGCCAGAAATGACTGCCATAAACGGGACAAATCACATGATTTTTAGAAATTGTCTACGTGTATTCCAGTTAAAATATAAACAAGATAGAACCTGGTGCAGTTAACCGATTTGTATGATTTTTGTTTTATTTGTTCGTCTCGGCACGTAGATTAAAGTTAAACAAATTTTTGTGTACTTATTTTTTGGAAATGTACCGAAAAAGTTATAAAATGTTCCAACAAATTTTTAAATTCACTTTAAGTCTTTATTTAATTACATGTAAATATATATATTATTTATAAAAATATAAAAAATTTATGGAAAAAACACTACGTGTCTACATGCTTATTGTTTCTTAGTAACAAAAGTATATTTTAAAACTAAACATGAATTTTAATGATTTGTTTTGTTTTAAATTTATTTTTAGAGAAGCAAATATGTCCCATGTTTAACTTTTCGCATCGACAATATAGTTTTTAAAGCAATTAACAGTCTGAAAGGAAACAAATTAGTCCAATGTATCAAAAGGCATGAACACCCAACGAAGTTATTACATAAGGAATTTAATATTATCTATATAGCATATTTTATTTGCATACCCTTGCTTGAGATCCTACTTAGATAATCTAATTTTGTGAATATTTAACTAAGTTTTACAAAGTTATTATTTTGCAACAAAACTATTCACCAAACTTAAAATACAATTTCTTCAAGTTTATACGAATTACGTTCTACTTATTAAGACAATGGGGTTTGAAAATTTAATCTCAAGAAGAAACTAAAACAATAGACCAAATACAAACTTTTTAAACGATATCTATAATTTTATAAATATATTTATTTTAAATTATTATAAATATACTAAATTTGATGAATCACATTAACTTAGACTTTTCGTTTCCTAATATTACATTAGTCTTAACCGATGCCCTTGTTGTTGGCGGGACGCAACATGTTTACAAACTCCAAGCAAAAAAAATGGTTAATTTCTTACAGAATTACAAAAGTACTGACCCATTTTCACCCACCCCAACGTAAAGCACCGACCATAAAAACCACTCCACTTTATGTCTCAAAGCTTTGATAATTTGAGACAAGGCGAACTTTTACGCAATTTACGATGAATTGTCTGGCGACACAAAACGTTTAAAATGAAAGTATTTTATTGGGACATGTGCTGAAAATAATGTATCAATCAACCGTTTATTCAAAACTTCACAATACAAGTACACAATGTCGGCACTAACAATAAGTTAATGAAGTACAGTAATAGTTAATCCATTGTATTTATAAAGAAAATTGTTTTTCGAAGGCAAGTTCTGTAAAAAGAGTATTTAAAACAATGTTGAGAAAACACTAGGAGTAGAAATTACTAGGTATCAAAATTTACTATTTTATTTATTTTTATTTTTCACACTTCCTCAGCAAGGGATATTTAATTAAATTACAAGCGAAAAAACATAGACCAAGACCGGGAGTTGAACCCGGGACCTTTACGTTTCCGTCGTAATGCTCTGCCAACTGAGCTACCCTTATCGCTCCAGATATTGGTCGATGTTATCTCACAAGGTATTCAATCTGTTAATTCAATAATTGCAGTAAAACCGTACAAGTACTTTTTTTTATGGCAAGAAAAAGTGGTAAAAATTTTAAAGGCTAGGTCTTTTTAGATTTTATTCAAACATAATTACCTTCAAACATGGAAAAAGTTAACTTTTGGGAAACGGAGTTCAATGTTTCAAATGTAATAGCGAATAGCACTACCTATTTATTTTACTTCTTTTAAATATGAAAACAATTATCGCAAAGGCCTAAATTCAAAAAAGGACACATATTCAAAAAAGTATGTAAAATACAAAAATTCAATAATTTTTTTTTTTAATTCCAACGCCTTAAAGAAATAACTATTGTACATTATTTTTCGCAATTTTTTTACATATCTTGACGGTCTTTAGTATATAAAGTCTTGGCAGAAACGAGCTTGTTCTTAATTTTAACATAATATTTTTCTAAAATCGAATTTTTTCATTTTACAAAACCTGAAACCAAAATGTGCTAATAAAAACTGGCAAATAAACAGCATATTGTGATGTTTGTTTGAGAAAATTCCATGCTTGTAAATATTAGTATACATATAACTTTTGGACCATGAACAATGTGTAAAAATTATTGATTCTTTGTTCTTTTATCTATATGTGTATGAATAATCATGGAAGGAAATTCCCAGTAGTTAAAATTATTGACTATAAACTAAATTCAACGTTTACACGTGAAAAAAGTAAAAGTAAAATCTAAGTTACTGCTATTTTCAATTTGTAATATTCAAAAAGGAACCGGAAACCAGTGTTACATATGCAATTTCTCTAAGTCTATTCTGTTTATCTTCCATTATCTTCAATTCTACAAATAATCGATAAACTTTAATTAGATCTGTGAAAACATTCTAAAAGGTGTAAAAACAGCGCAAGTAGTTTAATTTATTTTTACAATACAAACTTATATATACAGTTAGGCTCCTGTAACACTGGTCGGTTTAGACCGCAAGGCAAAACACCGAAGGCGCAACAAACTGTTCCGTTTATGTTAGGTTGCCGTTTAGTCCAGGAATATTAGGGGTTTCACCTCGGAATGAGAGATAGTCAGCTATAAACTTGTATAAACCTTTACTTTGTCACCCTAAAACTTGTCTCAAACCCTACTTATCGTAGGGTGTCTTCTACTACAGATATTCCAAGGTCAAAGGTAAAAAAATAGATTTTTTACACATTTATTGCAAATATCTCGTTTCCTATGGGTTGTATGCTATTTGTATTTATTATAAATATTGTAGATGATTAAACTCTATACAACTTTTGTTTATACATTTTTTTTATCTTGAACCATTTTCGAGATAGAAGGCAGAGCGCGCGCAGTGTTTAACTATTTAGAGGTCAACCTGCAGTCCCGATTAAAAACACGCCCGATTTTTTACCTTAAGTCACCCTACGTTAAGTAGGTTTTGAGACAAGTTTTAGGGTAACAAAATAAAGGTTTATACAAGTTTATAGCTGACTATCTCTCATTCCGAGATACTTGCCCTTATTTGATTAATATTCTTGGACTAGTTCATTGGCTGCAACACGGCAAGGTATAGGGCATGTGAAAGAGACTATGTTTTTCTTCACTCTATTAAAAGAAATTCTCAGTTCAATTTTTTGACTTAAGGTCAAAAACGAATATTGTGAAAGGAAGTTGTAAAGACTCCTACTCTATCGTACATACTGTTATTGATGGTTTGAAATTAACGTTCTTTGAAAGATATGCATATATTATCTAACCCAATCAGTTATCCAAGCTGAAATGTAATCTGGGTAGTTAGTTTTAGGACTAATGTAGGATAAGATGTCGCTTAATTGATCTCGCTCGTCTTTAGAGCCTGTCGTTCGTCACATACAAGCTCATGCACCATCACCTAATTTGCATTAATGAAACACGGAGTTTGAAGATCATAGAATCAACATGTTAGTGTGGCAACCAAGTCTATAATACGCATTAAACGAAAACAAGTAAGCAAGATGTATTAAATTCAGAGATGTTTTTTTGTAATTTTAGAAATCCGTATACCACAATGCCTTAAAAATCAACATCGATCCCGTTATTCAATCTTTACTGTAACAGTATCAGTTTAAGAAATAGAAATCATTCGAAAACATAAACGTACAAAAACAAACCAATCTCCTTTCAGGAGAGTTTTTACGAAAAATAATTAGATCGAAAATATTAACCAGCGGAAAAGGTTTACAATTTAAGGTGTCATTTCTTCCTTCAGGCCACCTTAGTTCTCCTCTTATTCTTAGTTTAGCTATTTGATTAAATTAATGTTGTTAAAATATGTTCCTCATCAATTTCCTTATTTAGTGTGTTATAAAGTTCAATATTGGGAGCGCTAGTTTAAATAACTTAGTCAGCAGGCCCGGATAGAGTGGACTTTTACTCGTAATGAGTACCTTATAGTAAAATCATAAATTAGAATAAAACTGTTTGATATATTTATTATTATGAAATACATTGTACATTTTCCGTTCGATATAAAATCACTAAATAAAACAATTAGATTGTTGTCTAATCCTATAGAAAAACTAACAATAAAATGCTCTTTCTTAAAACATCTTTATACAATTTGGTATAAATTACAACTATTTCGTCTTGGAAAAACTATATAAAAATTTCACCACTAACAAAATTGAAAATTGATGAACGCATTATAATAATTTGAAATATACAAAACATTTAAAGCATATTTAGCACATCGTCTTTCGACGAACACTTCAGTTTAATTCAAACATATATTAATGTGTTTAATATTATATTATATTAAACATTCATATATATTATGAATGTTTCATATACGTTTGAATTATATAATATATATAAACATAATATATGTTTATATATATGTATGTTTATGTGGATTCACATCCATATAAAATGTGGATGTGAATCCACCATTTATGAAAACAAAACTTGACACAATTAACAAAAATGAATATTTCCCCCCAAAACTTCACGCCCTGACCTCTAAAAGGAGACCTCTCTCCGCTTTCTACGACCTACCGTTCGCTCACAATTTCATTTGCAAATTTGGGCTTACGAAATTAGATATATAGATGGCTTTTAGGGGGCAATAGCCCCTATATGTACTATATTTCTAGGAGCAATACCTCATTTTATTGGGCTACGTTTGTGAGGTGGTCCTCCAGCGTTATTCATTACAGTAAAAAATATAGACTAGTGGCTTGTAGGCTATATTTCTAGGAGCAATACCTCTAGGTGATGGCCTACCTTTGCGAGGTGGTCTTCCAGCGTTATTCATTATCATTACAGTAAAAAAGTACAGTTGAAATAATTTTATAATGTGTTTAATCATATAGCCTAAACTTTGATTTTAATTTTTACTTTGAAACAAAAACACAGCTACAATAACAAAACACATCACAAAACTGCACATTCAGGTGGTGTTATGATAGCTGAATTTTCCAATTTATATATTATAATCACCTGTTTTTAACACTATAATCACCTGATTTACACCTACATATTCCCGTGCTATTTGAATGGTAATTATTTTATTCCGTAACAAATTTTTGTGACAAAATTAACAAAAATGAATAATTTCCCCCAAAACTTCATGCCCAGACCTCTAAAATAGGACCTCTCCCAGCTTTCTACGACCTACCGTTCGCTCACAATTTCATTTGCAAATTTTGGCTTACGGAATTAGATGTATAGATAGCAAAACGTAGGATAACTTTTTAAATGGCAATATTACATTTTCCCCATTTAAACTTTACATTCATAGTTTTCTATTGAATAGATACGATTTTTAATTTCAAATCAATGTCTCTACGTTAGTTTGCAACGTTCTCTTATTATCTGTTTATTTAGGTTTTTGTTAAGTAAATTAAGAACATATTTAAAATTTTAGTAAAATTGGTGTTTTATTTTTAGTACAAAAGAAATTTTCAGACTGAATATAATAATTCTCAATTTTATTAGATATAAGTATTTATATTTTTTAAAGATACAAAATTTGCAAATATTTTTCATGCTTATCTATTTTGTGTGTGTCAGGGACTGGAGTCTTTTATTTAAGTTTAGTAGGAATAAGCTTGACAGGAGCGTTCATTAAAACTTTGTTAAGTTAAGTTACTGTTTTGTTTTCTGCTAAGTTAGGCAAACATCATTGATTCTTCTAGAGGTTTTATATACATTTTTTTAGTTTTTTTAGATTTTAACATTCACAAAGTTCTTGCACACATTACATAAATAATTTACAAAATAAAATTTAGAAATACCTAGTTTACTTTATTGCTTTGACCTCACAGTGTATATTTATGGGGGGGACACATTTATAATGTATATTGTATTTTAAGAGATACATATGCTGTGATATTTAAATAAATTGTATTAGATATGTTTACTTTCAAAAGAGGAACTTATTATTATTAATAGTTTTATTAAGGCCTTTATAATAACCTTTCTTTACACCCAACAGCGAATAAACATTAAAATCTGCAAATTCAAAGAACAACAATTACAACAACAATAAAATAATTACAAAATGAAACTGTTATAAATATTAAACTTTAGAACTTACTAGAGGCGGCTAGACTTACATGATCATTATATGGATATTTCAAAAATAAAAATTTAGATAACATAATTTTTTAACAATAAAGTGCTTTTAAAAGATATTCTGTATGATAATTATATAGAACATAATTTTTGTGGTTATTAAAACGAAAGACAAAACACATATTCACTATTCAGGTGTGGCCTAGGTAAGAAGCTTTATTATAAACATATAATATAATAAAATGTCTGCTTTATAATGTTTTGTTTGAAATAAATAAGTAAACCAATTATAGTTGCTATTAAGTTACAACACTATAATAATATATTATTATTTTGTGAAAAAGAGAGACTTAGGTTAGTTGTTTTAACTAAAAATGTACACAGATTTAAATAAAAACCCGAACCACAAAACAAGGAACAAAAACAATAACTAAACAACTAAATTGAAGTTATGTTTACTACGTTACCCTTATGTACATTTCGATGACATGTTCATCATCCTCAGAAGGTTTTAACACTACTACAGTCAAATTAGGTTAAAAACGTAATTAGGTTGTAATTTGACTATATAATAACTTACCATCGTAGTAGCTGCATATCCAATGTTCAATATTTGAAAATAAAATTTGAATATCTCTTTCACCCTCGGGCATGGGTTTAACTTTTGACAAAATACCAAGCCTTCCAGTATGTTGAGGCTTGTAAACTGTAAACCGTGAGAGTAAGTTATGAAATCTTTCAATGTGATAATCATTAAGGCGCCCTCCATTTTTAATAATATCACAATTACAATCGAAATTTTGAAAATGCCAAGTAGAAATACTAATAAAAGTAAAAGGAAACGGTTTTATAGAACGCTCCTCAAAAATACGCAAAAGAAATTGTCTCATGTTATTATTATCATAGTTATATCTCACATAATCTGGTCTAATTCCATGTAAAAGAGATACTGCGAAAGCAATTGCAAAAACTCCACAATCGCACTCACACTGAAGTTGAACTTCAGGCCACTTAATAGTCTTTCCAGATTCGAAATAAAATGGAAATAACTTATGCAAAATTGAATCGTAACAATAATGACTTTTCTTGTCCTTTAGTGAGTCGTAAATAAAAATATTTTCAGTATCAAAATAACTGTATGAGCCTGAAGCATGTTTTCATCCGATAAAATTTGAATTTTAGACCTTTTTGGAGAAGCAGGAACTATAATGTCATGTATTTGGAATTCTGCCATACTTAATGAATTAATATTAAAACACTCTTTCATTAATTCGTTAAAACGCTGAATATGTTCTATTCCTAAGTATACATCTTTAGAAATAATGATTCGCCTGAATTCTTCATTATTTACATTGAAATCCATTATGAAATTTTCTTTAATAAAATTAATACAATCCCGGCTTTGCCAAATTGGCTTCTAGGTTTGAAAAAAGTGACAAAAATAAACCACCAAAAATCCAAACCTCATTTACTTTGTGCATAGAAATACCTTTAGAAACTAAAATATCCTTTATCAGTTCTTTTCTTATTTGACTGTTTAATTTAAGTAGTTCTTTTATTTCCTGAAAAATTTCAGTGATATTCAGCAATATTACTTATACTTTTTTTTTATTATTCAACTTAATAAGTAAGTGAAACAAATAATCAATCATGTCAATTTCTGATTTTTCATTTGGCATTTGGTAGATTCAAATTTTCTGAACCACAATTATCTTTATGACTAAACGTTTGGATTCGCCCTGATGTTATTGCTGTTGTTGGAACTTGTGGACAGTCATAATCTGAATTTAAATCATTTAGGTTCCAATCTCTATGGTTTCTAAAAATATGAGAGAAAAAAAAGACTTTTTATTTTTGTAAACTGCTTTGCAATCAATAACTGGACAAGTTACAGCTTCGAACTTGGCAATATGTTCGCCAATATGACTGATAACTTTAGGCTTACTGCCTACAACCTGTAGTTGACATATTTTACAGAAAACAAATGGTCTATCGACATTCGAGTTTGAACAATTGGAGTTGTCATGATTTCGCATATAATGAGATTTTGCACTGGCATAATTGTTGTACTTTTTTGAACAGAAATAGGCTGGGCATTCATAGAGTAAATTTGTAGTACCTATTTCCATGAACCAAATGGATATGGTCAAGAATTTTTTTTCCACAGTTGAATTGTTTGTAGCAATTAACACATTTAAAATGCATGATTGTAAACTTTAGCTCTTTAATTTTTTATATTATGAAACCTAAAACAAAAATAATATATAACTATAATACCATGTAAATTATTCATATAGGACAAACCTAATGCTGTATTTACGCTTACTGCATCACTTGCTAAATTTACGCTAATCGACCACTCAAGCTATGTGCTGTTACAATTGGAGCGAGCAGCTCTAAATTGTTAAGGCCGCGAGCATGCGAACACTCTTGTGCATCTTAACTCACTTGGTATCTAAGCACTGCAGCAAGGCTCATAATGTAACGAGCAGTCCAAAATGAACTGAGGCCTTAGGCCGATGCCATACTAAGAGCATAGCAAAAAGTCACATGTGTATTAACTCATTTGCCAAAAGAAACACGAAACCTTAGGCCATAGGCCTAAGATAGGCTGTGAGAGTAGGGAACAGACTTGTGTGTCTTAACTCATGGTAAACAAGGCAACAACTGAAAGGGTGTGTAATGTAGAACTTACATCTGGCGGCTATGGCCGCCCTCAATTTTATTAACAAGAAAATAAAAAAAATGCATATTCTTGATCCCTAAAAGGTCCCCCAGTAAGGGTCCCAGTCAAGTAAAAAAGTGCAGACAGTTGAGACGGTTTACAAGCATATTTTCCAATTTTAAAAATTTCAATATTCTTTAGATATATTATGTAAACAAACAGACTTACAATATAAACAAAACATCCAGTATCGAGTTCAGTGTCTATCTATATCTTATATAACTTTTTCGGTTACTACCGTACATTTAACAAGTGTCCGGCAACTAGTGTCGTCATGCATAGATCGCACTTCATTACCGTAGGCCTACACCTAAGCAATGTAAAGTTACCGTGTCTAACCTCTGTGTTATAAATTATTTGTAGGCCTATAAGTTAACTTATAGTAAAAATTTGTGCTCAATTTGAAATTTAACACTTTGTATTCAGGAAATCATTGTATCTATTTACACCCAAACCTATAAAAAAATGCAGTTTTTTTAATCGTTACAGGCTGCCGCAAATCATTTGTAAGCCTACCAAAGCCTGCATGAGATAGTGTATCTTAAGTTAATCTAATATTGTAGCCTTCAGTCCACAAAAATCTTACGTAGATTAACTAATCCCAACACAAGAAGAGGCATAAATTTACTATACGACCCTCGGTTGATATTTTTGCAGATGACGACCTAGATTTACATTCTACTGTTAAATGTTCAATGCAGGTAACCGTACTGTGACTAACGACTATAAATAGAACTGCAGGCTATTCTTGCATTTCTGTTGGCTTAGGGTCGCATAGTAAACTTGCACCAAAGAAGAAAATATACTAGAAGAGGCCGCTTCGCTTAGCTTAGTAGATGAGTTACTTTACTGTCTTGAGTTAACCCACCAGTCGTTAGGCATAAGCACCTAGATGCAACAACAACGGCTAGCAACGGTTTAGCTATTCAGCAAAAGCTTGGTAATTGTCTAGTATTAGTTTGTCAGAACGAAATCTTTCCAAATTGATACATATATGTTATTGTAAGTTAATGGACTGAAATGAACATGTTTTTTGCCCTGAAAAACCCAAATAAGGTAAAAATAAAACTTATTAAGTGCATATTTTGACCGTATAGGTTACCTGCATACTTTAATCGCCCATCAAAAGTAAATTCTGTGTGGCTTTGTTTTGTTTTAATTTTAAATACTTACCGATCTAAATAACTTTTCAGATTAACAAGAAAATGTAAAATTTTGTTAGTCGTTATAACGTTAGAGTCCCTTGTTTACAGTTCATCAAACGATACCGTTGTAATCTGTTGTTATGTCATAGTGTAGAAGTTGAATGTCACAAATCAATTATACTGGGCGATTAGGTAACAAGGTAAATTCTGTGAAGGTTATTTTTTTCATGAGTATTTATGAGAAAAATTTTAAATAAAACAGGCCTCAAAATTTAATGTATATAAGGGCAGGGGTAGCGGCCATACTTACATCTTATTCTATTTTTGACTAGGCCTATGTGTTTGCCTGTTCCTATTCAACATTTAACAGTAGAATGTAAAACAACATCGCTGTCTGCAAAAGTATTAGGCTAGGGTCGAATAGTAAACTTACGCCATAGTATGTTTACCTGTAGGCCTATTCAACATTTAACAACAGTATGTAAAACAACGTCGTCTGCAAAAATATCAGCCTAGGGTCGAATAGTACACTTGCGCCTAATACTTTAAAATATGTAGGCCAAGACCTATGTTTAAGTATTTATTACTTTAATCTATAGGCATGTTTAGCATAAGGCTCCAACAATCAGATCTTAAAAAAAGTTAGCCTACTTAAAACGTAATTGAAAATGTAAATGATAAATTTAACTACAGTTATACCACCTGTGGGATATTATTAATCCCCTATTATTTTAGGTCATTGTAGGCCTAGCATATAAATTGGTAAAAGCATTACCAATTCATTAGAATAGAATAGAATAGATTTATTTTGCTTTTAAACATTTGTTTACAATGTAACTAGTGGACCGGGCAATGCTTCGCTATTGCTTGATTTACCTAACCTAAAATTATATTCAGTTTTTGATCCAAATCAGTTGTTGATCAAAATCAGCTGTTTTAAGCTTTTCATACGAACAGCTGTTTTTTGTGCCCCTGATAAAATCAAAAGAAATCTTTCTTCTTCTTCCTTAAGATTAACATGGCAACTTTGAGGGCCACTGGGGCGAAGCCCTTAACATACATTGAGCTCATTTTAAGGGAAGCACAACTTCAGAGTGAGCTCTGTAAAATGACACCAAAAACATCAAAATCGGTTAAAAACTCTAGGAGGAGTTCTACTCACAAAATAACCCCTAGCAAATTAATTATGTATAGATAGATTACATACTGTAAGTGAGAATATTAAATTAATATCAAATTTCTCACAGCTGACAAATATTAAACAGCTGACTATTAATTTATGATTACAACTAAATTTTATTCTTCAATAAGAATTGTATTGACTTGATTTTTGAAGGGCTGTAGGTCGTAGCCCTTAGAAAAGACGTAAATTCTAAGGAAATTTGGCAAACCTACGCATTATTCCCTTTAATTTGACACATAAATCTTGAAGATTGGTTCAGTAGTCACTGAGAACTCAGACTTTCAACTGTGTATTAAATATATAGATAAGCAATAGTCCATTAAATTTAAATTCTTAAAATTTGACATTTCTTAAAATTTAGCAGTTCTTAAAATTTACCATTTCTTAAAATTTAACATTTATTTATTTAAATCAGAATTCATATATTCCTCTAATGAATAGTAGGTGCTTTGTTTCAGGAAGTCAGATATACACTTTTTAAAATTCTTTTCAGTCAAAGATTGTATAGTACCTGGCAGCTTATTATATAACTTAATTTGTTGAAAATTGTTCTGATATAGGCCTAGTAAATATTTTGATGCATCTAGAAATAAAAATAAAATACCTTTAATGGTTATAAAATAGACTTTGGTTATATCAAATTAAATTCTTCACTAACTTCTGGATGATAATTAATTATAGGCTCGAACTACTCAAGAAACAAGAAAGATAACTATCACATCTGATCAAATCACAATACAGACAGCAGAAGCCACAACAGATATCGGAGATATCACACTAAAGCTAGAGCACAGATAAAATACCTTGCCAGTAAATAATTTTGCTAATCTACAATCAGTCAGCTGACGGGTCGCCTGAATTTTTCCGGTCGCCCGATGGAGAAACACATTTATTTTGGAGTAAACTGAAGAAAAATATCGTTTTTAATGAATAATTGATAAAAACAGCACACGAAGTCAAATATTATGATTGATAATAATAACTTAATCAATATATTAAATATTTTTACAGGTTTTCATGAGTATTTATGAGAAAATTTTAAATAAAAAAGACAGGCCTCAAAATTCAACGTATATAAGGGCAGTGGTAGCGGCCATACTTACATCTGGCGGCTATTGCCGCCCTCAATTATCAGTATTACACATTTCACCCATTCTTATTAAATCGTCATTCTTCATGCATTAAACATATTTGAGAAATCAATACTCACTCTCATATTTGTATTACTGATACGTGAATGTCTGTTGGAACTGTGTTAATACATTATTTATTTTATAATATATTTCAAAAATACACTTGCTTATTATTACAAAAGAAGGAAGATTGTAAATAAAAGTATATTAGTTAAATACACTTTGATGAATGCAAGTAAACTTGCCGCTATAAGTAATTTCGAAGCACTTCTATTTATATTAAATTGCTGAGTATTATTTCTAATTAGTTTCAGAATGAAAATTATTATTATACTGTTCGTATTTAATATTAGCTTATTTGTAAAGACGAAATATTTTGCATAACATATTTGTTGAACACATGAATAAAGCATATTATGAATAAAACTAATTTATTCACACCAACACTCAATAAAATTACTAATAACATTGTCAAAAATACACCAAAATAGTTAAGATAAATTAAAAAACTTCTTTGACACACAGAATTCGAAGATGCTGCAGACAACATATTAAGCGTAGTAACATCGGGACTTCACTATTAGTTTTTAAAGTTTAATTTGACTATCGTTCTTTTAATATAATCATACACAATTTATACAGGGTGTCCCATAAGTGTAAAGTGTCAAACTTCAGGGAATAGTTCTATGGGTTAAAATAAGAAAAAAAGTTAATATAAACACACACCCGAAAACGCTAATATTTTAAAGCGGTCACACTTAGGGTTAAAATTGGCGCAATGCACTGTGTATTGAAAATACTCGAAAAACGGGATTTGACGTGCGAAGCACGCAATGCACTGTGTACTAAAAATCCTGCCAATACGGTTGTTGGCGTGCGAAGCACGCAATGCATTTTATATTGAAAATACTCCCAATATAGGGGTTGGCTTGCGAAGCATGCAATGCATTGTGTAGTGAAAATACTCCCAATAATGGGGATTGGCGTGCGAAAAACGAAAGGCATTGTGCATTAAAAATATTCCTAATACGGGGGTTGGCATGCAATGCTCTGTGCGTCCTCAGCTTCTCATAGTGTTCAGTGTCAAGCTCACATGTGCGTCCTTAGCAGTGGACGTGTTAAAGTAACACTGTAAAATTTAAATATGTTTATAACTTTGTAATACTGTATTTCAGTTCAGTATGGTGTGTAGGCAACCGTTTCATGAGCAAGAGAAATGGCTCCATAAATCTTATAAAATACATTTAAGTAAGTAAAATCTTGTGTTTCAGAAAAGATTCATTTTAAGTGCTGCTTATTTCTGCTCCAGATAGTGTATATTTTCTTGGCCCTAATGTTTATTCAACAAAATAATTATGTTACTAGCTTTAGACAAGACTATTCACAAAAATTGCAAACAAATTTCCTTTAACAATTATAATAAATTAATACCAGAAAATCAAACTAGCTTCTTAAAATAATAAAGGTTAATTACAAACATACATTATAATCTATTATAAAATACACTTTGAGCTTGACGGGTGAAAAGGAATTTATATTTAAAAAAATAAAATTCTCACTCTTATACGATTAATTACCAAACGCGTTTCAATGACAAAGTCGTCATCCTCAGTGGTATATGAGCTACAACTTACAGATTATAACTAATTACTTGCATTGCTTAATATTAAAAACTAACATAGAAAATTATATTCAAAACATAATTCACTTTTAATATATATATATTTTTTGGCTTTAATTTATGTATTTATTTATATTAATATTTTTATTTATTTATTATTATTATGTTTTTTATTTTTTATTTGAATTGTATTACTATTATGTCAATTTAAGTAACATAACATATTGTATTCTTATTTTAATCATTAATGTAATTGTAACATTTAAGGTTTATTGTCTATTTAAGGTCCCTTGTACGCCATTGGCTGTTTAGAAACTAATACACGCCCACTCTTGTAGAGGGGTATAAATATGTACCATAGACTTAGAAGTAATTAGTTATAATGTTACCACTGAGGATGACGACTTTGTTGTTGAAACGCGTTTGGTAATTAAACGTATAAGAGTGAGAATAGTGTTATTTTTATTATTTTTTTTTAATATAATTATAATCTATACTAATATTATAAATAGGTCAAATTTGCTTGTTTGTTTGTATGTAGAAGGTAATCTCTGGAACTACTGAACCGATTCAAAAAATATTTTTTCTAATAAGAAGCTACGCTATCCCTGAGAAACGCTATAATTAATTTTGATAAAAACTTTTGTTAGGCCTTGACTGATGAACCAACACATATTTCATGAATGTATTTACATTTATTACCATAGCAACCAATTGAATAAAATAACAGATAAGAGTAAAACTGTGGCCTTAAAGACATTGAGTAAAATTTTAAAATTAATATTAGGAGCTTTCTTTAGCAAATTTGTTACCCTTGCCAGAGCTATTTTCCCTTACTACCTGCCTTCCGAATATGATTATTCCATTTTCAAGAGCTACTTAACTCGAAACCTAAATATCTTGTTGATTTAGACACCAAAATCGTTTCATTTTTTAAGAAAAAATATTTGTATTACTCTGATTGTTTAATTTATTCAAAACCACTATATTTGTTTTTTTTTTGCACTGATTGTCAACCCTGATTTTGAACACTGTTTTTTATTAACGGAGAAAACAGCTAAAATGTATTACTAAAGCTATGTAAGTAACTAACAAAACCTTAGAGACAATAAATCGTCTTCCAGTGCGCAGTATGGCTACAACGAGACCGTAGAAATGGTCGGCCGTAGGAATTGACCGAGATTCTGGCGCTCACTTAATCGTATCTTTAACCTGCTGTAAAAACTAAACTACTTGAGCTAATTTATTGAAAAAAAATATTTCATAAAATGTAACTTATTGGCTCAAATTTTTGCGCTTACACCTTGTCTCTGACCGAAAAACAAAAAAGTTCCTCACAGATCAATCTTTTCCTGTCACAATTTAAAGTTCCATATTAAGTCTTAGCTTTGGTAATTTATTTATACCTTTAAAGATTTTTTTAGAATTAATAATGTGTACAACATTATCATATCACCCTAATATTCTGCCAGTGTGTAAAAATTCAAAGTAATGAGCGAGTTATAAGTGTTCAAAACAACAGTGTATTTGAAACACGCGCATCACAATTTTAGCGTCATCTCATAGCGTTTCGGCTTTCTGGACGTTCTGAAGATGGCGGACTTGGGCACACTTTTCATACTGTACAGTAATAGGCAATGATTAAAGTTAATACTATGAAAGAATACCGTTGAGGGACGGGCTTGTGTACACCGAGACCTTGAACGCTCCAATCGCCTTAGTGCGACGTTGTCACGTTCTTCCCACGCTTCTAACTGAACGCGGCTGACTCAAAGCATTTACAATTCTTTAAACTGTGCGCTCAAGCCTCGAGCGGTATATACCAGGAGTGTTCGAGACTAGTAGATATGGCAACGCTGCGCGCCCATCCTATTGGCCGCCATGCAACGGTATTCTTCACCGGTCTTAAATATATAGTCTATTTATTCTTTGGTCGGTGTTAATTTTTTGAATGTATTTACATTCATTACCATAGCAACCAATTTTATAAAATAACAGACGAAACAGCTGTTTGCTCTAATATTTCCATTAACAACTGATTTCAAACTTTGAAGCAATCGTTTGTGTTTCTAACTTTTAGGTTAGGTTTTTATTAAAGTGTAGACCTGAACCTTGCTGGTTATTTTAAACTTTATTATAACTGCTATTATAAAATATACGAAATAATTTGATTTGAACATTTAACATTATTTACCATCTTAGCTTTGTGGTTATTATTAATGGTACACTTAATAATAAGTAGATTAATAATAATTAAGTAATAAGTACACTTAATGGTAGCCTTAAGTGCAAAACAGTAGGACGTTAAACACACAAAAAAAAAATAAAATTAATGGTACACCTTTATTACAAAGAAAACATGATTATGTGTAAAGAAGGTCCCGTGCGGAGAACGCAGGGGTTTCCCCTAGTGGCTTATAAATATTGCAATCATTGAAGTAATTAATATTCTTGAAGTACTGGCACGAGGCTAAATAAGTATTATAAAAATATCAATAATACTGTGTAAATACACCCGTCAATATTTCTATCAAGTTACATACTTGTCCTTGTCAGCTGTT